>QRFJ01000439.1:41112-93238 GCA_006176705.1 Cocos nucifera | reverse complement strand
GGCTTCAGGACTTGATTTCTGATTTATTATAGGGGCTTCCTCTACCACCGAGGTAGATAGATCCCATCTTGATGCAATCCAGTTCCTACAAAGAACATGTCACAGCCAACATACACCTCAGGTTCCATATGGCTAGGAGACCGAGTAATGGTGTAGTCAAACTATAACACCCTCAAGGTGAACTGCCGATGCATCTCAGGTCAAAGAACCGACACACTACTGCCAGCATCGAGTCAGTCATTGACGAGAAGGTAGACTTCCTAAATGATCTCGAGTGGTCACGCTCAGTGCCCTCGTTCTCTAACGAGTACCTGTACTCTCGCTCCGGTGTCTCCACACCGTAGACTCAAGACTCATCTACTAAAGAGAAGCGATCGTACACCAACCTTCCGGATCAATCACCATCCTCAAGATGATCCTATGGTCGGGAGCTGTTTATGAGTTAATAATGATTATTCATGTCTTAAATTTTCAACTCTTGAAAATATGAATTATCATTACCATTAACTCAAAGGATGTATCACAGATACTAAATACACATGTGTGATAGAAAATAACCCATTTTATAAATTATAGTCAAAATTATAATTTTGCCCCTAGAAGTGTATTACAAGTGTCAGCCAATTCTGGCTTCTAGGCACATATATCCAACAATCTCCCACTTGTCCTAAAGCCAATTGGCTACAAGTCTAAGTCCCATCTTCTCAAGGTGGGCTTCGATCTTCTGCTGGCCCAACGGCTTTGCAAGTGGGTCTGCGACATTATCTGCGGAGTTGACTCTCTTGACCTCAACGTAACCTTTCTCAAGGTAATCGCAGATGAGATGATATCATCATTTGCTTGGAACTCTTCCAGCACAAATAGTCTGCCTGATGTCGACTTTCGATCATCTATATCGGACATGAAGTCCGAGTCTGTGTATCCTTGAACTTGGAGTTCTCCGTTACCAAGACCAACATCATATCCTTAGTTCTTCTCAAGTACTTAAGGATACATTTCACAGAAGTCCAGTGTTCTTCACCTGGATTTGACTGATATCTGCTTGTGACACTCACAGCATGGGCTATATCAGGTCGTGTACATAGCATGGCATACATGAGGCTCCCTATTGCAGAAGCATAAGGGATCTTGCTCATGCGTTCTATTTCCTCAGGTGTGCTGGGGCACATCTTCTTGGAAAGATGAATACCATGTCTGAAGGGTATTAATCCCCTCTTAGAGTTTTCCATACTAAACCTCTTTAGTACTTTCTCTATGTACATTTGTGTGAAAGTCCTAGCATCCTATTCGGTCTATCCCTATAGACCTTAATTCTAGAATAAGAGGAGCTTCACCTAGGTCTTTCATGGAGAATTCCTTAGACAACCACATCTTGACTGATGTCAACATGGGAATATCATTCCCAATAAGGAGGATGTCATCCACGTACAATACGAGGAAGACAACAGCGCTCCCACTGACCCTTTTGAAAACACATGATTCCTCTTCATTTTTGATGAAACCAAACTTTTTGATCACATCATTGAAACGAGTGTTCCAGCTCCGAGATGCTTGCTTAAGTCCATATATGGACCTTTGCAGCTTGCAAACCTTGTGATCAGTATCACTGGATGTGAAACCTAGCGGCTGTTCCATATAGATATCTTCCTCAAGATATCCATTTAGGAATGCCGTTTTCACATCCATTTGCCATATTCATAATTGAAATAGGCTGCAACGGCAAGCAATGTGCGGATGGATTTTAGCATAGCTACCGGGGAAAAGGTATCCTGATAGTCAATGCCTTCGCGTTGACTATAACCTTTTGCCACCAATCTAGCCTTGAATGTCTCCACATTCCCATCTGCACCAATCTTTCTCTTGAAGATCCATTTACACCCAATAGGTACTATACCTTCTGGTGGATCTACCAAGGTCCAGACTTGGTTTGAGTGCATCGAGTCGATCTCTGACTTCATTGCCTCAAGCCATTTCTCGGAGTCGATATCTGATATCGCCTCGTTGTAGGTTTTGGGATCATCACCATGAGCACCATTACCTATGAGGAACATTTTCTCTACGTCCTCTGAAATAAATACCTAAGTACTTTCAGGGGACGGAAAACTCTTTCCGATCTACGAGGTGGAGGAGGTAGTGTTCTTATTGGCTCAACCTGATTTGGTTCCACTTGGTCCTTAGCTCGTTCTGCTTGTGAGACTTCTCATCAAGCTTAATCTGCTTTCCAATGCCACTATCTTGAATAAACTATTTTTCAAGAAATATGCATGTCGACTAAACAATCACATTGTGGTCTTCTGGAATTAGAAATAGTATCCAATGACTCTTTACGATATCCTATGAATCGAGCTCTAAAGGACTAAATTCTAACTTGTCCGCTTGTTGTCTTTTGACAAAGCCGGACCAACCCCAAAATCTGAGATGACTCAGACTTGATTTCTTACCGTGCCATATCTCATACGGTGTGGTAGAACGGTTTTAGAGGGAACCCTATTCAGTAAATAGATTGAAGTTAATAATGAATGTCCCCAAAGAAAATTTGGAGTCTGTGAAGCTCATCATGGATCGAACCATATCCAATAGAGTCCGCATTTCTCCGTTCTGAAATCCCATTGAGTTGAGTGTTCCTGTGAGTCCATTGGGACTATGCCATTTTCCTTAAGATAGTCAGGAATTCTCGACTAAGGTATTCACCTCTCGATCTGATCGAGAATCTTAATGGTTTTTCAATTTATTTTTACTACTTCATGTCTGAATTCTTTGAACTTTTCAAAGGCTTCAGACTTGTGTTCTTCATAGATACAATACCATACCTAGAAGATCAATCCGGTAAAGGTAATGAAGTAGCACAAAATTGCCTCTAGCCGGCACATCGAATGGGGCGTACACATCAGTATGTAACTAGGCAAGGAGATCTGTGGGCCCTCTCCCCATGTCCAACAAAAGGGAGTTTAGTCATTTTGCTGAGACACAAGATTCACAAGTTGGATTGACTTCAAAGTCAATGGACTCAATAGGCCCATTTTTCTCCAACTTGTTAATCTTATCTTCTGCTATATGACCTATCTCAGTTGCCATAGATATCTGTACATTGGACTATCAAATAGGCGTTTGGCATTCACGTTTTGGCTCAGATAGTTAAATAGGTACATCAATATGCAACGATAAAACATTAACAAGAAACCATTGCAATTTTTATTTTTCATAAAGAATTTTAATCGGTCCTTAACGAAGGGATAATAACCTTCTTGTGCTAAGCATGAAACAGAAATTAAATTCTGCTAGCTGCAGCACATAATAACAGTCTTTCTAAAACTAAGTCTAAACACCAGGAGTATCGCACGAGGGATGTCCCACGGCTACTGCAGCAACTCTTGCTCGATTACGACGCGTAGGATCATTTCTCCATCCCTCAGCCTCTGCTTTCCTTCAAGACCCTGCATAGAATGCACAGATGAGCACTAGAACCAGAGTCAAGCACCCAAACTGGATGCAGAAGACGTAAGGTTAGACCTAATAACGAGCATACCTCCAAAAAGGACGCTTTCCTTCTTGTTTCTTCAGATGCGTGCCAGGATTAAACTAGGCAGTTCCGGCGTTCCGAATGGCCGTCGCTGTTGCATATGGAAAGTATCTTTCACTTTGCCATCCAGACCATGTCTTCTTTCGAGTTCTATGCTCTGTAATTCTTCTTTAGATTCATTCTATCTTTTGCCTGTTTTCACAGGACTGTCTCTTTTCTTTCCATAAAGACTTTCTTTTGGAAAAGTCTCACTAAGACCAAGAACTGACAGCTTTAGAACCTTCTCATACGAGAAGCTCGCGGTAACCGGCAATTCATACACTCGGCTCAAGATTCTCTGCAATATGCATGTGGTAACTTCATATGAATTGCCCATACTGCATCAAGCAAGGATGTAGGAACTAATGATCGTTCTGCAAGTCCAAGTCCAACTTCACACCGAGCTTCTCAAAAGCCTCTTCATGTCGCTGGATTCATTCGTTCAGACAGTGATCTTGGACTTAACTTGCCCATCACGCATCTGCCTTAAAAGTCATTTTCGGACTTGATATTTGTGCGCGACTCTTTCACACAACTCTCTCGCAGGTGAGTTCCACCATTTTGGCGAAGCGTCCCGATCATCTTCATGTTGGCGCTTAGGCTCATCAACATCGAGGCCACATGTAGTGATCTGGCCTTATTGTCTTCGTCAATCCATTTTTCCAGAGAGCTGCTCTGTTCAGTGGATGGACGAGCTGGAAGGTGGGAGGGTCCTGGTCCAAAAACGTGTGTTAAACTTCTCTGAACCCAAAACAATTTTATAGTTCCTGAGCCAATCTTTAATAATTGGGTCCAGTCAGTCTCATGTGTGTCTAGGATACGTGCCAGTGGTTTGGGAAGCAGACATTTTCCTGTAGAAGAGTCAAAGCATTCTAGTTAGATACTGTTAATTTTGACTTGACCAATTTGTTTAGGGATTTTATTTAAACAAATTGCTCCCCTATTTTCTCGGATCCCTACACTCCCTTTGTAGAGATGGCGAAATCTCCGCGATTGATGATTTTTAGTGGGTGGTCGCGGGTTCACCAACTGACTCAACAACCTCACCTAACAGTATTGATGATGGGGTTTAGCCAATGAGTGAACAACTCTTGTTCAATGTTCTCTAATCATGGTGCACCCAAATTGGTCTCTCAATATCATGAATCTCACCGATCCGGAATATTGATCTACCCTTATTAAGTCAGACCACCATTTGCATAGACTGGGCTTCCTGATTGGTCTCTCACGTATCCGGAATATTGAGCCAACTCATCCTCCAGCCCATAGCATCCAATGCCTAATAGACTGGTTAGCACTCTTCTCGGTGCAACTGAGCCACTATATCAGTCGAGAACAATCACCACCGCGGAAGGCCCGCACGTCTACAATGGTGGAAGACCTCGGACTTAATCTTTTCTTAGGAAGAATTGATTCAGGTCTCATTAAACTAGACTTGGCTTAGATAACAATTATGACTAACGATAGTGGCAATGGGTCAGCTCGGATTATTGACCACCTCAGATCAGAACTGTGTCAATAGATAATGGCCAGTAAGTGAGATTCGGTGAAGGAATATGCCGTTAACTCGCACAAGACGCATTCAGTCGAGTAAGCTTCAATTAAAAACCAGTCGGTCGTCTGTGCCAAACTTACTTTAGACACCAATTGTTGAGTCAGAACCAATTGGGTTAGCCTACATCCAGACTCTAACTCTGAGCCTAATTAGGTCTTGCTTGATCGTGACTCGATCTTGACCCAGACTTAATCCTATTAGGCTGTCAATTTAAGCATTGTTGATCCCATCTAACCAACTCTTGATTCGGTTTGATCAACCGCTTAGACCTAATTGAGCTACCCAAGCCCGAACCCAGTATTATGAATATGTCTTAGATATGAAATTCTCAATTTTAGACCTAATTAATATTCCATAAACTTAATTCTTAATTAAGTTGGGTTCATAAACAAAGTATGCACAATAAATCCTAGGGTTTCAGAATCTAGGGTTTTGCAGAAGTAGTTTTGAGTTTCTGATTAAGGACGAAACAGCAGACCCCTAAACGTCATAAGAACACCACATCGAATGGGAAGAAGAGCCTTCAAAACCTTCTTCGTTCTTATGACCGGACGGCCAAGAGGAACGCCTTAATCAGGAACATGTAAATCTACAAAATAGTTATAGATCTATATCATATATCTCATATACAAATTTAGATCTAATCAAGGCATATTTTGCATACATCTCATGTATCAAATATGCATGTTTTCAGATCTAAATTATCTCATAATAATCTGAAAATTAGATTAAATTGATCTAATCAAAATAAATTCTAATCTAGATAATTATGTAGAACTATTCTACAACTAGTCTAGTCATGCATCTATCATATTCATATGATATTTAAAATTAAATATTTTATTGCTGTTTATCGATGTTTATTATACACTTATAATTCAGAAAACAGTAAATAGAAGATCTAAAATGATTTTAATCAGATTAAATCAAAGACATGCAAAATATTCTATAGAATATTCTATTCTAGAACTAGTCATGCATTATCTTCATGTTCTTAGATCCAAATCAATTTATTTTTAATTTTTTGATTTCAGATCTGATCACATCTCATGTGACATCTGAAATCACTTTATTTTCTAATTAAAATAAAATTAAAATCAGATCTAAACAATTTTAGAAACCTGGCTCTGATACCAGTTGAAGGGAAATCCTGATTTCCCGGTCCAGGTTTGTTCAGATCTGATTAGATCAAGAGATATATTTCAAAAATTTTCTCTTGATCTCAATTAGATCTTGATATGTTCAGATCTGATTCTTATATTTTAATAATAAAATAAAACAAGATAAATAATCAAATTTATTTACCTGATTTGGGTAATCCTATTACCCTGTAGATGATCCTGATTGCAGCGAAAGGTTCTGGATCTTAGCCATGCAAGTGCCTGGCCTCTACCGGTATCCACTCGGGTTGGATCTGGAGATCCTCTTCTTCTCTATCACACCTCCAAAAATCAGATCTGGATCTGATCTGGAGGATCTTCAAAACTCTTTTGAAGATCTGCAGTCGTCCTTTTGCGCAGCGCAGCCTTCTTGCTTTTGATCGCCTTTCCTTGATCTGAATCGCACCAACCAAAGTCCAAAACACCTTTGGACGTGGAGGCAAGGGGAGAAAAAGCTATGGCATGGAGAAGGAGGGGAGAGGCAGCCTTGGGGCGTGGGTTTCTCAATTGCATTCGCTTTCTTATTAGGGTTGGGCGCAGGTCTTATTTATAGACCTCTTGTGATCCAACTCCTCTTCCTCTCAACCAATCACAACCCTTTGTGAAATCAGATCTAAATCTGATTGGTTGGAATAGAAACCCCTGGATTCCTTCTAGAGGGCGCTTAAGATTAGTCAAACTGGATTCTTAGTAGAACTCTGATTGGAATCCAAAGGGGTGGAGTCCTTTCCAACAAGGACTCCTAGGCGCCTCCTACTTGGGCTCACGCCACCTTGGCGTGCGCCTTCTCTTTGCCAGGTTCTGGTAGGGGGACAGGCCCACCAGCTCTCCAATAGGTGCATGACATGTGGTCCAAAGTCAAAGGTGAATGGTCAACGTTGACCAGTCAAAGGTAGACTTTTGACCAAAGTCAAAGAACAAGAAATGGCAGGTGACCAAAAATGGCAGGTAATGTCTTACAAATAAGACAATCTATTCTGACTTGGACAACCTCCAGTCAGACCATATGAAGGCCTCTGATTGAGACAAGACTCCTTGCTGGTCAATCAGGAACAACTATTATTATGATAGTAAAAGAAGAACGTTAGGTTCAATCGAGTGCTAGCACGATTTCCTTGAACCTAATTATCTCATTCAGATCAATTGAACTAGATCAGTTCAATTGATGATCACCAGATTCAAACCCTTGTTTGTGTGACCCAGTTAGGTTCAGTTCTGTATGGTAATGGGATATGTCATGATCTCTATCATAGACATCATCGAAACTCCTTTCGATGGATCAGAACTCTTCTGATTCGAACAGCTAGAATGATCGATCATCTAAATCATTCTAATTGCTCCCAAAATCCACCAGTGACACCTAGCAGTATATGGTGGCAACCCATCAGAGCTGAATGTGAACCTCTTGGTGCAGCTACCTGTGTGATTAAGTTGTTCTATCTTGAGCCCGATCAGATTAGGGTTAAGGTAAACTCGTCAAACCCTAGTCTCTGTCATATGATGTAATCATTCGATTCGAGTCCAATGTGAAAATCTAAATAGAAACTCTTTCTATTATTTCACTCTGCCATGGCCATGGGCTTCAGGACTTGATTCTCATGATTATCATAGGGCTGCTCCTCTACCACCGAGGTAGATAGATCCCATCTTGATGCAATCCAGTTCCTACAAAGAACATGTCACAGCCAACATACACCTCAGGGTTCCATATGGCTAGGAGACCGAGTAATGGTGTAGTCAAACTATAACACCCTCAAGGTGAACTGCCGATGCATCTCAGGTCAAAGAACCAGACACACTACTGCAGCATCGAGTCAGTCATTGACGAGAAGTGACTTCCTAATGACTACTCGAGGTGGTCACGCTCAGTGCCCTCGTTCTCTAACGAGTACCTGTACTCTCGCTCTGGTGTCTCCACACCGTAGACTCAAGACTCATCTACTAAAGAGAAGCGATCGTACACAAACCTTTCGGATCAATCACCATCCTCGTGATGATCCTATGGTCGGGAGCTGTTTATGAGTTAATAATGATTATTCATGTCTTAAATTTTCAACTCTTGAAAATATGAATTATCATTACCATTAACTCAAAGGATGTATCACAGACACTAAATACACATGTGTGATAGAAAATAACCCATTTTATAAATTATAGTCAAAATTACAATTTTGCCCCTAGAAGTGTATTACAAGTGTCAGACAATTCTGGCTTCTAGGGCACATATATCTAACAAGACCCAGTATCCTATTTGGTCTATCCCTATAGACCTTAATTTCTAGAATAAAGGATGCCTCTCCTAGATCTTTCATAGAGAACCCCTTAGACAACCATATTTTGACTGTAGTCAATATGGGAATATCATTCTCAATTAGGAGGGTTTCATCTACGTACAGTACTAGAAAGACAACAGCGCTCCCACTGATCTTTTTCAAAATATAGGGCTCCTCCTCATTCTTGATGAATCAAAATGATTTGATTATATCATTAAAACAAGCATTTCAGCTCCGAGATTCTTGATTAAGTCGATATATGGACCTTTGCAGCTTGCATACCTTATGATCATTATCACTGGATGTGAAACCAAATGCTTTCCATATAGATATCTTCTTAAGATATCCATTTAAGGATCATCAATGTCCATCTGTCATATTTTGTAATCGAAATAGACTGCAATAGTAAGCAAAGTGTGGATTGATTTGATCATGGCTGCTGGCGAAAAAGTATCCTAATAGTCAATGCTTTCGTGTTGACTATACCCTTTTGCTATGAGCCTTGCTTTAAATGTCTCTATATTCTCATCGGCACCTATGTTTCTCTTGAAGATCCATTTACACCCAATAGGTACTATACCTTCAGGTGGATCTACCAAGGTCCAAACTTAGTTCGAATGTATTGAGTTAATCTCTAACCTCATTGTCTCTAACCATTTCTCGGAGTCGATATCTGATATCGCCTCATCATAGGTTTTGAGATCATTACCATGAACCTCATTTTCTGTGAGAAATATTTTTTCTATATCTTTTGACCTTTCAGGAGGATAGAAAATTCTACTTGATCTATGAGGTGGAGGAGTTAGTGTCTTGGTTGGCTCAATCAGATTGGGTTCTATAGGTTCCTTAGCTCGTTTCTTAAGGAGACTTCCCCTCGAGTCTAATCTATCTTCTGATGCCACGATCCAGAATAAATTATTTTTCAAGAAAGATGGCATGTCAACTCACAATCACATTGTAATCTTTTAGAAGATAGAAATAATATTCTAATGACTCTTTAGGATATCCAATAAATCGAGCTCTAAAGAATCTAGACTCTAATTTGTCCATCTATTGTCTCTTGATATGGATCGAACAACCTCAAATTCTGAGATGACTTAGACTTGATTTCTTACCATGCCATATCTCATACAGTGTGGTAGGAACAATCTTAGAGGAAACCCTATGCAGTAAATATATAGCGATCATCGGACTTTGTCCCAAAAGAAACTCAGGAAGGTCCATGAAGCTCATCATGGATCAGACCATATCTAATAAGGTCCAATTTCTCTATTCTAAAATCTTGTTGAGTTAAGATATTTTAGGTGGAGTCTATTGAGAGACTATGCCATTATCTTTAAGATAATCTAGAAATTTCTGACTAAGGTATTCACCTCCTCGATTTGATCAAGAGAATCTTAATAGATTTTTCTATTTGCATTCAAATCCCGTGACACCACACGAGAATTACCCAGGCTTAGGTTTTGCTAAATTGAATCATAGTGAGACATTCTCTTTCTAAAGTTAATCAGGAGTGGTCAATCTCATCTTGACTCACACACCGACTTAACAAGTACTTGACTGTATCCAAAAATCTTTCTAACCTATATTAGAAATATAGATAGTCCGATACTAAAGTACAGTGAGTTGCTTGCAAGTCATCGTGGTGATCTCAGGTCGGAGGGACACTTATACTCATTGGCCTTAGCCAGCTACTCTTGATAGTAGAGTGCTACATTGATCATGTTCAGTGCAGATGTACTCCTACATCTCACCTGGATGCCATACCAGTGTCTCCACACCACTTGGTTATGAGGATAATCAATGCATATGGCATACAGCGACCTACACTCGATAAATTATCCTTATTAATAACTTATCTTTTGATCGCGAACAATTTAAGAACCATTCGATAAATCCTCCATTATCGATCGATTATGATTCTAAGGATTTCATCATAATTTAGGAGTTCATTTAAGGGAGATAGAACTTTTATGATGAACCAGCTAAATAACTATTATTATTAAATAATTCATATACTAATTCCAATCATCTACCACTTAGATGATTGGCTTTAGGATATATTTTCCAATAACTTCTACTTGGACTAAAGCTAATCAGAATGATATCAAATATCCTATCTTTCACTTGAGTTCGTAGAACTCCATAGTTTCAAGGCGTTAGCAAATGGGTTAGTCAAGTTCTCCTTTTCGATCGATCTTCTAAAGATCGACGTCACCCTGATAAAAAGTCAAAGATGATAGCAATGCAGAATATGCTGGTTCTTTAGTTCTTTAGTCTGAGCTATGGCTTCAATGTTACGATAAGACTGGACCATCGATGGAGGGTGCCACTTCCAACCTGTTAATGAACCTTAACAACTATACAGCTTATATGGCAGCATCACATGCCACGATGTCTCTACATCACTAACTGAATAGGCTAAAGTATCCTGGTTGGAACCTTTCTAGTAGATTGCTCCTACAATTAGGGTATGAGCCGACATTCTCTAGTTATCATCTTGTTCTGACTAAAATTAAAATATTCACATGTTTTAAATCAGTATTTTCATATTTGAGTCATCGGATCTTAGTATTTCCCAAATACTTAAAGATTGTCCATACAATCTTTCGGTGGTTCTCACTTGGATCAGTATCTACTCACTACCCTTAACGAGTATATCATATCTGATCTCGTACATGGAGAAATAAAATGACAGCTAAACCTTTATTCCTTACAATGCTGGGATGTCATTTTTGATTAAGAGAATTTCATCCAAAGACAACACAAGGAATAATACTACAGAATATTTTGCCTAATTACAAATGTAGGATTTGTATTTGTTTATAACAAAGGCATACATTCATAATGTATGTTCTAATTCTAAGGTAGTAGCCAAATGGGCTTTAAGGTCTTTACCTTCCCGTCTGCGCTACTCTGATCCTTTTGAAAATCCATTCACACAATGGATTTTATCCCTTCAGGTGAATCATTTAGTGTCCATACACTATTGATTTCCATGGACTTCAATTTGGATCATGTGGCTCCAGGCCACTTCTCAAAGTCAGATCACTGCATTATATCCCTATAGGTGATAGATCCTTATTGTTCTCATCGAGCTCAACAGGATCGCTATCTCGGACCTAGATACTAAAGTATCTATCCAGCTAATGCGATACTCTACCGGATCTCCTAAAAGGTGATACTTAAATGGGCTCCAGATTTGATCTGATCAAATCTGGTTCTATAGATTTACTAGATTACGTCAGTTTTTTTCTACCAGTCAAACTTTTACAAGTTTAACTTGATAGACATCAGTTTCTTCTCTAAGGAACTTTTTTTCAAAAGGAATGCCCTACTGCTAATGAACATCTTAAGTTCTTTAGCATAGTAGAATTAATAATCCTTAAATACTTATTAGATCAGGATCCAAGTTTATCTGTATGCAAATATATGACTTAGACTGATCAACTCTAAATCAGAAAGTGAGAGAATCTAAATCTACGCCCGATCCATATCTCATATGGAATCTATGTGACAGATTTACTCAAAACTTTTTTCAGAGTATAACTAGTAGCCACAAGAGCACAACCCTAAAATAGGTAGACAAGTGAATCCTATAATGGATTGAACCATGTCTAACAAAGTTCAATTTCTTCTTTTAGATACACTATGTTCCGTAAAGAAATCCACTTTAGAGAGAATCCAATTCTCCCCTAGATATATCAAAAACTCACTAAATAAGTATTCACCTCCTCGATCCAATCGAAGAGTTCTAATATCTTTTCAATTTATTTTTTTATTTCATTATTGAATCATTTGAATATTTCAAATAATTCAGGCCAGATGCACCCATGCCCAGATAGGTCGTCTGTAATGAAATATTAGTATCCTTCTTTGGCACTTAAGTTCATAAGTCCACATCCATCACTATGTATGAGACTTAGAACTTTATCGGCTCCTTCACCTTTTCCAATAAAAAATGACTTTGTCATCTTCCTAACAAAAATAAGATTCATAGACTATCAATGATTCACAATCATTGATGTCGAGGTTTTCCTCTCAAGCTAACCCATTTATCTGTTCTTGTCAAGATGACTAAGCCTATAATACCAAAGATAGATATTCATGACATAATCTAACTTGGATGTGAACATTATACTTAATGGACTGTTTAAATATTAAATATCATTTCTTTATTATCCATGTATTATTGTAATATAATTCATAATAATATCACAACAATCCTCTTTATTGATAAATGTAACCATCTCTGATCAAAAGGCCATTAGAGATCACATATATCATAAACGATGGATAATAGTGACAATCACTCAAAATGACATCTATTGAAAATAAGCTTGACAATTTCTAAAGGTAGGATTGGAACAAGACTTCCATCCCCAACATTCAGGTATTTCTCATCATTTTCAAATATCCCACTTACTTATAGTCTTTGCAATAAATTACATAGGACTACCGGCATCTAATACCCATGTAGTAGAATTATTTACAGAGAAATTTTAAGGTGTTATCATATAATATCTTTAATGAGCAACTTTTGCTTCTTTCTCTTGTTCAGCCTATTATGGTCAAGGAAAGCAAGATAAATCTTCTTCCTATGATCTTGTTTCTAACATTAGAAGCACTATGCCTGATTTTGGTTAACCTTGGACTAATTGTTTTGACTGTGCTTAGAAGCCTTAGTACGAACCCATTCGTACTGCCGAACCAAATTCAACTCTCAATACTAATTATCGAAGTTGGATCCCATAAGTCATCACTGTCTAACAGTGATAGGAGCAATTAAGGTTTAGCCTTAATTTGAAAAAAGAGAACATTGACCTAAGTATATGAATTATATTAAGCCTAAAAACTTGGACTTTAGTCTAATGATTCTTCCACTATTTTATTCGAATTGATAGCCTCTACCTCCAATTTGAAAATTACTTTAATTTTCTAGTAGGTACTAGAATCCACATAGACTGCACATAAGCCCAACTATGGTTGGTTAATCTATGTACATCTAAGGGTAGGTTCATAACCAATTATTTCTCCAAATAACTTCTAGTAATTTAATTTTGCCTTAGAAACCTAATCAGTAGGCTAGGGCCTCTACTGTAAGAATCCGATTAGGTCCAACCATTAACATGAGCATACTTGGGGCATCTAACTAATGAATGATTAAGCCTAACTATGGTTGGTCAACCTAAACACCATTAGAGAGATACATCCAAATCATCATATGATGAATAATAATTCCATTAGTCAACAAGCACTAGGCCTATGGGCCTCCAATGATTATTGAGTTAATGGACTCATTATCAAACACCTTAATGGGAGGCTATGACTCGATTATCTCCATAACTTCATCATTTTAAGGATCTAAAAATTTTAGAGAATTTAAATTATTAGTGATTTAAGGATAGAAAGAATATGGATCAATTTGCTCTTACTAACTTCACCAAGTCAGGTCCTCCTACTGACTTCACAAGTCACTGATGAGGATTATGATCAATTTTGGTTCATAAGCACCTATATCAGTCTCACTGAATGAAATCAATCTCATTGATTTTCTATGTGACATGGGTTAGCACAAATTAATAAGCAGCCTAATCAAGACCTAATTAACCACATTGGCCAGGTAAGTGAGATCGGTGGGAGGGTCTGCCAAGGCTTGCCGTAGACACTATCAAAAATGGTCAGGTAAGTGGGCTATCAATTAAAAATCATCGATTTGGAATATCAGACTTACCTTGACACTAATTGATTTGTCAGTTTTGATTTGGTCTGCCTAAAGACTCAAGCTCGACCACTAAGCCATGATGAGGTCCATTTGTTAGATATATGGACTTTGATCAACTACAACTATTGAATTGATCTATAAAAAAGAAATGACCTAATCCTAGTTAACTATTAATTAGGTTTGATCAATTTCTTAACTAAGTCCATATTTAATCTAACCCTAGGTCTAACCCAGTTAATGATCTGATCAAAACTAACCTATTTAACCTTTAATCCAAGTTTTATGAAATTATCTTAGGATCTTCAAATCACAAATCTAGATTCTAAACCATCACTTAATTCTCAATTAAGTTCAAAGTTTGGATTTATGGAACCTCAAAACTAGTTTTTGATTTTATTATTTAAAATAATTTTAAATTATAAATAATTTACATTGAATCATATTCAACATATAGTTTTAGATCTGATTTATTTCATTATTTAGATCATGTTTTAGGGTTTTGCAGAAAGTAAGTTCTCAATTTAAATTCTACAAAATAAATATGTCATACATATACATTCTAGATTCAAAACAAAAATTACATATCAACATATGCAATAAGAGGATCTAGCTCTAAACATAAAACATATCATGTGGATCCAATCATAAATCATTTAAAATTAAATTTAAAATATAAAAATAAATCATAAATTACTTTAGATCTCATCTAACACATTCATGATTTAGATTTCTTGGATCAGCATATACTAGGACAACCTTTCCACTGTAAGGGATAAACCTTCCAACAGGACAACCTTATGATAGTATGTGCAATCCTGATATTATTTAGATCTAATCTAAATAATCTAAAATAGATCAAATATCTATTTAATTTTAGATTTAAATTAAAAAATTAAATCATAAATTTTCTTAGATCTAATCTAAATTATTTATAATTCAGATTCAGATCAGCACATACTAGGATAACCTTTTTATTGTAAGGGGTTAACCTTAGAACAGGACAATCTTATGGCAGTATGTACAATCTTTAATTAATTTTAATTTTTAGATTTAATCTAATATAAATATGATCATGTTATAAAAGAATCTAGATGCTCTGATACCACTGTTGAGAAACATGCAGGATTTCATGCATAGATTTCAAAACTTTTTCAAAATATAGCGCAACGAAAGACATAGATTAAACTATTTAATCTACAACATGCTTGTAATCAAATTATAAAATCCTACATCAAGGATCTATAACATGTTATGATGTAAATAAAAATCTAAAATTAAATTAATCATAAGTGGTATTGATCATATTAGTACCTAGATCTAGAATAATTCTAGATCTAACCCTAGATCGCATCTAGGTCATCAAGAGATCAGATCTCTTATCTTTGCATAAGTCGAGAACTCTATGGTTGAATGCATTGTTGCCTTTGGAACCGCACAAGCGTCCGACCTCTACAGGTGATCCACACGAACCTACAACATAGATCGAAGGTTCGTCGAATGAAGATCCACTCGAAGTGCTAGCTTCTCGCGGATCCCTACTAATAGTTAATCAAATACATGTTCTTCGAATCTCTTGGATACTACAAGATATGAAGAACATGAGAAGAAATAAGAAAGAAATCTAATTCTTGAATCTTTCATAAATCAGAAAATAAAATCAAGAAAAAATAAATCCTAAGAGTAGATAAACCTTCTCCTTCAGGACATCAACGGTAGATGTCCTGAAAACATCTCTATGCTAGGACAAGAGAAGACCTTCTCTGCTAAAATTTTTTCTAAGTTTTCAGATCTAAGATTTCTAATTTTACTCATACAAAAATCCCATAAAAAAAGAAGAAGAAGGGTTCTCACAGAAATCCAAAGAGAAGATCTTCTTCTCTTCTTCTTCTTGCATCAGGACATGATCAAATCATGTTCAAAGATGATTACTATGCTCCAACAACTTAGAGCCCAAATCTCCACACCCTCTTCCTCTTTCTCTCTCAGATTTTTTTCACATAAAAATATATAAAGAAAATAAGAAGGAAAGATTAAATGAAGACCTTTCCTCATTCCCTCTCCAGATGAAGACCTTTTCTTTAAGGATCTTGGCCCCATCTTTCTTCACGCCCTTCATCTCTTTTTCTTAGATTTTTATCACATAAAAATTATGCAAAAAAAATAAGAAGAAGGTTAGAAAAATCTCTAAGAGAAAATAACTTTTTTCTTACTTTTTTCTTTTCAAGACATCAACAATTGATGTCCTAATGGAGGGCTCTTCTCCTAAGATCTTGGTGCCACAAATCCTCCATGCCTTCTCCTCCTTCTTCTCTGATTTTTCATGATTTTTTTAGAATTTTTCACATCCTAAAGCCATCTCATAAGAGGTGTCCACCTTTGGTTGCAAGACTAGGTCAAAATCTAGTCAAAGGAGGACTTCTATGGGGCGTCCAACTCTTGGACGCCGGTTGGACACCCCTCCCACTTATTTTTTTCTTGTAACCACTAATTTTTATGCACAAAATCAAGAAAGAATGGGCCGAATAAGATAGAGGAGCGTGGGTAGAGTTGGCGCACAAGGGAGGGAGGAGTTTGGGTCAAAGAAGACTCTTCCAAGTAGAAAACAATTTTCAACTTCTTTCTAGTTTTGACCAAGTCAAAATATATTCTAAATAATCTGATAGGTTGTGAGTGGGGACCTCTCATTAGCATGGGAATGTTCAAGTAAACCTCAAAAAAATATATGTGGGCGTGGGCTTTCTTAGGCATAAGAGAAAGAGAGAGAGTCCCAGTCCAACTATGACTCCTCTAGTTTGACTAGATCAAAATTATTTTAAACCTAATTTAAATTCTATTTAAATTAGATTAAATATAACCTAATTAAGGATGATCATAGTCTAATTAGAAGTCTAATTAAATCAAATTAAATCAAGATTTAAATCTAATTTAAATCCAAAGTCAATTTAGAATTAGATGCACTTAAATCTTAGTCCAACTAGGAATTGATTTTTCCTTGCAATTGGCTTATTCAATAAACCAATTGGACTTAATCAATTAAGTCCAAACCAATTCTAATTGAATCTAATTCAATTAGACTTGATCTCAGCCTGATTGCTCAATCAAATTGAGCTAATTAGCAATCCAATTGCTAATCAATCCTCTTGCAATACTTGCATTAGGTCAAACATCAATCGTATTCATCATTTGATCTTAGAATGATTCTCAATCATCGATTAATCATCTGATCAAGTTACAACCTCTAATGTATGTGACTCCATAGGTCCAAACCTAAGTTGGTAGCACAGAAATCAATTTTTGTACCAATCAAAGTTACCATCTAGCAATGATTTCCGACGTCCGAATAGGTCGAATGTATGCAAAGCAACATTCCTAGAATCCTGGCCCATGGTTACCGTATAATTCATCTCTATGACCAATAATGCTCAAGACGACTTTGAGTCTGCTATCAAACACTCATACAAGTCATCTTAATTGTGTCTCAAAATTTTGCAAATCTCGTGATACCTCACGAGGATTATCTAGATCTAGATTTTGCTAAATTGAAATACAGCGAGACATTCTCTTCCTGAAGTTAATCAGGAGTGGTCAATTTTATCTTGACTCACACACCGACTTAACAAGTACTTGACTATACCCAAAAATTTTTTAAACCATAATTAGAAATGCAGACAGTCTGGCACCAAAGTATAGTGAGTTGCTTGCAAGTCACCATGGTGATCTCAAGTCAGAGGAACACTTATACCCATTGGCCTTAGCTGGCTACTCTTGATAGTAGAGTGCTACATTGGTCATGTTTAGTACAAATGTACTCCTACATCTCATCTAAATGCCATACCAGTGTCTCCACACCACTTGATTACGAGGATAATCGATACATATGGCATACAGTGATCTATACTCGATAAGTTATCATCTTTGTTAATAACTTATCATTTAGTCATAAATAATTTAAGAACCATCTGATAAATCTTTCTTTATCAATTGATTGTGGTTCTAAGAACTTCATCATAATTTAGGAGTTCATTTAAGAAAGATAGAACTTTTATGATGAACCAGCCAAATAACTATTATTATTAGATAATTCATATACTAATTCCAATCATCTACCACTTAGATGATTGATTTTAGGACACATTTTCTAATATTAGTGTCCTTTAGACATGACATTCATCTCTCCAAGAAGATGTGCCCTAGTACACCTGAGGAGATTGAATGCATGAGCAAGATTCTTTATGCTTCGATAATAGAGAGCCTCATGTATGCCATGCTATGTACACGATTTGATATTGCCCATGCTTTGAGTGTCACGAGCAAGTATCAGTTGAATCCAGATGAAAAGCATTAGACTTCTATGAAATGCATCCTTAAGTACTTAAGAAGGACTAAGGATATATTTCTAATTTTTGATAATGGAGAACTCCAAGTCTATAGGTTTGCAGACTCGAATTTTATGTTTGACATAGATGATCAAAAGTCGATATCTGAAAGTTTGTTTATTTATAATGGTGGAGCTAACAATTGAAAGAGTTCCAAGCAGACAATGATAGCAGACTCCTCCATAGAAGTAGAGTACATTGCTACATCGGAGGCTCTAAAGGAGGCATTTTGGTATAAGAAGTTTACTGCAAAGCTTGTAGTGATGCCATCAGATGTCGTTTCTTTGTACTATGACAACAATGGTGCCATAGCCCTAGCTAAGGAGCCAAGGAAGTCATAAGGAAGTCTACCTTCTCATCGATGATTGGCTCGATGCTATAGTGGTGTGTCTGGTTCTTTGACCTGAGGTGCATTGGCAGTTCATCTTAAGGGTGTTTTAGTTTGACTACACCATAACTTGATCTTCTAGCTATTCAAAACTTTGAGGTGTATGTTGGCTATAGCATGTTCATTATAGGAATTGGATTGCACCAATAGGGGATCTATCTACCTCGATAGATAAGGAGTAGCCCTATGATAATCATGAGATTGAGTCCTTAAGCCCATGGCCATGGTAGAGTGAAGCTGATAGAAAGATTTTCTATTAGGATTTTATATTGGACTCAAATCGAATGATTAATTCATATGATAGATGTTGGATTTGATGAGTTCACCTTAACCCTGATCCTGTCAGAGCTCATGATTGAAGAATCCAATCACACAGGTAATTGCACTAAGAGGTTCATTTTTAATTCTGATGGATTGCCACTATATACTACTAGGTGTCACTGGTGGATTTTGGGAGTAATTAGAATGATTTTGATGATTGATCATTCTAATTATGTGAATCAAAAAAATTCTAGTCCATCGAAAGGTGTTTCGATGATGTAAATGATAGAGATCGTGACATATCTTATTATCATATGAAATTGAACCTAAATAGATCACACAAACAAGGGTTTGAGTTT
This sequence comes from Cocos nucifera, assembly GCA_006176705.1. Lineage (NCBI taxonomy): Eukaryota > Viridiplantae > Streptophyta > Magnoliopsida > Arecales > Arecaceae > Cocos > Cocos nucifera. The sequence goes on along the minus strand of QRFJ01000439.1, from coordinate 73,582 downwards.
GGATGTCATCATTTGAGCAAGCTCAATTTGATTGATTTGGATTAGATCCAATCAGGATCGAGATAATCATTCTAGCACACGATTAAGCCTGATTTTCTCCTTTTGTAATCTTTCTGATTCATTGCAATCGAGTTAAATTTAATTTGATTCATTTATGTATCTTGAATGGATTTATTTTCATCTGACTGAAATCTATCCAGATCGAATTAATTATAGAAATAAAATCTATTCATGGTGCAATTGGACTAGGGTCAAAAGTTGACCTAATTAAGAGAATTGAGGGTCACCTGATCAGAGGCTTCTAGAAGATTTTTTGAAAATAATTTTGCTCTAATTTTTGGATATGTGATTGGGCTTAAGTCATACTTTGGGTGAGCCCAATTTTATGATTTTTAGTGGTGCCTAGATTGGGTTTCCAATAGAGTTTGATTTGGATCAAACTCTTGAAGGGAGGAGTCCCATGCGCCATGGACTCCTTATCCTTTCTTCACGCCAACTTGGGAGGAGTTTTGGACAACCAAACCTGATAAAGATTAGGTTGGCAACATGGGATATCAGTTTGGAGTCCTAGGTAATCAAGCAAATAAGTTGCTTGATCACTTAGAAGTCTAAATGGCGCAAGGTGTTAGATATATGTGCCCTAGAAGCCAGAATTGGCTGACACTTGTAATACACTTCTAAGGAAAAAATTATAATTTTGACTAATATCAATAAAATGGGTTATTTTCTATTACATATGTGTATTAAGTATCTATGATACATCCTTTGAGTTAATAGTAATGATAATTCATATTTTCAAGAGTTGAAAATTTAAGACATGAATAATCATTGTTAACTCATAAAATGCTCCCGACCATAAATCATCACGAGGATGGTGATTGATCCGAAAGGTTGGTGTACAATCGCTTCTCTTTAGTAGATGAGTCTTAAGTCTATGGTGTGGAGACACCGGAGCGAGAGTACAGATACTCGTTAGAGAATGAGGGCACTGAGCGTGACCATCTCAAGTAGTCATTAGGGAGTCTACCTTCTCGTCAATGACTGACTTGATGCTGCAGTAGTGTGTCTGGTTCTTTGACCTGAGGTGTATCGACAGTTCACCTTGAGAGTGTTATAGTTTGACTACACCATTACTCGATCTCCTAGCCATTCGAAACCCTGAGGTGTATATTGGCTATAGCATGTTCATTGTAGAAACTGGATGGCATCAAGATGGAATCTATCTACCTCGGTGGTAGAGGAGCAGCCCTATGATGATCATGAGAATCAAGTCCAGAAGTCCATGGTCATGGCAGAGTGAAATAATAGAAAGAGTTTCTATTTAGATTTTCATATCGGATTCGAATCGAATGATTACATCATATGATAGAAACTAGGGTTTGACGAGTTCACCTTAACCCTAATCTGATCGGAGCTCAAGATAGAAGAACTTAATCACACAGGTAGCTGCACCAAGAGGTTCACATTCAGCTCTGATGGGTTGCCACCATATACTGCTAGGTATCACTGGTGGATTTTGGGAGCAATTAGAATGATTTAGATGATCGATCATTCTAGCTGTTCGAATCAGAAGAGTTCTGATCCATCGAAAGGAGTTTCGATGATGTCGATGATAGAGATCATGACATATCCCATTACCATATAGAATTGAACCTAACTAGGTCACACAAACAAAGGTTTGAATCTGGTGATCATCAATTGAACTAGTCCAGTTCAATTGATCTGAATGAGATTCAATTAGGTTCAAGGAAATCGTGCTAGTACTCGATTGAACCTAACGTTCTCCTTTTACTATCATAAACAAGTTGTCCTGCCTGAGCCAAAGGAGTTTATGCTCAATCAGAGGCCTTCATATGGTTTGACTGAAGGTTGTCCAAGTCAGAAAAGGTTGTCTTATTTTGTAAGACATTACCTGCCATTTTTGGTCACCTGCCATTTCTTGTTCTTTGACTTTGGTCAAAAGTCTACCTTTGACTGGTCAAATGTTGACCATTGACACTTTGACTTTTGACCACCTGTCATGCACCTATTGAAAAGCTGGTGGGGGCTTGTCCCCCTACCAGAACCTGGCAAGGAGGAGGGGGCACGCCACCCTAGGCGGGTGCCCAAGTTGGAGGCGCCTAGGAGTCCTTGTTGGACAAGGACTCCATCTCCTTTTTGGATTCCAATTAGAGTTCTCCTAAGAACCAACTTTGACTAGTCTTAGGCACCCTCTAAGGAGGAATCCAGGGGACTCTATTCCCACCAATCAGATTTAGATCTGATTTCATAAAGAGTTATGATTGGTTGGGAAGAAGAGAAGTTGGATCACAGACAGTCTATAAATAAGACCCTGCGCCCAACCCAGATTATGATTGGAAGTGATTGAAAGGAATCACAATTCCCATGCCCCAAGGCTGCCTCTCCCCTCTTCCTCCATGCAAAACCACCTTCTCCCCTTCCTCTCCACGTTCAAAAGGAGTTTTGGATTTTTGGTTGGTGCAATTCAGATCAAAGAAGGGCGACTGAAAGCTAGAAGGCTGCGCTGCTGCAAAGGACGACTGCTGATCTTCAAAAAGAGTTTTGAAGATCCTCCAGATCAGATCCAGATCTAATTTCTGAAGATGTGATAGAGAAGAAGAGGATCTCCAGATTCAGCCCAAGTGGATATCGATAGAGGCCAGGCACTTGCGTGGCTAGATCCAGAACCTTCCGCTGCATACAGGATCATCAACGGGTAATAGGATTACCCATATCAAGGTAAATTAAATTTGATTTAATTTATCTAGATTTTATTTAATTTCTAAAATATAATGATTAGATCTGAAACATCTTAGATCTAATCTAGATCGAAGAGAAAAAATTTTGAAATATATCTCTTGATCTGATCAAATCTGAACAAACCTGGTCTGAGAAATCTGGATTTCCCTTCACAAGGGACTTGTATAAAAACTCCTACACATAAGGCCTTAGATGTGATTCTAATTTTCACATCCATATTCTGTCACCCCTTCCATCTTCCATGCCCTTCTGATCCTCTCTCTCCCCTTCTTCTACATGCTAAAAGTTGAGTGCAAATCAAAGAAGAAGATCTAATCAAATTTATGAAGAGTTCAGCATCTACGCGATGGTGTTCGTGAGATGGACAAGCTACCTTCAAAAATTATTTTGAAGGTTCTTAAGATCAGATTCAGATCTGATCTTTGGAAAAAGTATTCATGAGAAGAAGATGTCCAAATCCTACCCGAGTGGATATCGATAGAGACCAAGCACATGCGTGGCTCCTTCTAGAACCTCAAGAAAGATCAGGATCATTGCAGGATAATTAGATTATACAAATAAGATAAAAAATTAAATTTAATTTAATTTTATTTTAATTTTTAATATTAAATTATGATAATCAAATCTAAGAACTCTTAGATCTGATTAGATCATTTAATTTTTTTAAAAAATTCATCTCATATCTGATTAGCTCTACATGATCCTGTAGTGAAAAATGAGATTTTCCTTCACCTCCTTGTAGCCTGCCCTCACCATGTTGATCCCAATAAATTTCATAACTAGCTTTAAAGCTATAAATAATAAGATGATCATTTATATCTTGATGAGGTAGCTATGGTCCATCCATACACTTCTTACAAGGACATTGGATAAATCCATGGTCTCTAAATTTTTTCATAGCAAAATCAAGAATTTTTTAAATTCCAGCCTCTAAACAACTTATCCACCTCTTATCCATTTTAAAAATGGTGATACTATAATTAAATGATGTGTGAAACTTAAATTATATACCAATGCATTGTAAACAACTCATAAGCCATAACTGACATTAAATATCATTTTCATATACATCTAATTAAATGCATCCTATCACCAACTAATAGGTAAAGATAGGTTCTATCCCATTCAGGACTTGCATTAATTCTATACATTCATTATAATAATTAAATGATATGCAACAAGGACTGAAAAAATTTTGGCAGCATTTTTTCTTGATTCTCCCATATAGGAAGAATAAAAGAAAAATGCTATCCAAAACTTTTTTTGGAACCCTCAGCATACCTTTTGATTACTATAATTATATATAAATTATTTATAATTTTCAAACTATCCAAATTGGATAATCAATTAATCATTGTACATAATTCTCTCATCCAAATAAAAAATATATAAATGTACAATGTCAAAGATTATGTACACTAATCAATTGACAAGTCTATCATTATGCATTGCAATAAACAAAAGCAATAAGGTATAAATAATAATCTAAAAAATATTATGGAATAAATTCTACAACATGAATTACATCCATAAATAATTAAAGAGTAATAAATAATTTCACTATCTATTAGCGACGGGGGTTCTCTTAGCAGCCAACATGGCCCATGGCTGCGAGCATGGCCCAAAACTCATCAGTGGGGGTAAGGGATCTCTTAGCGGTCGACACAGCTCACGACTATAGCAGGGCCCAAAATCCACTGGCAGAGGTTTTCTTATTGACCAGCATGGCCCAGAACCATCCATGGCCACCGACACAACATGGCCCAAGGCTGCCAGCACCACCCAGAACCATCCATAGCCATTGACACGATGTGGCCCAAGACTGCTGGCACAACCTAAGGCCATCCATGGCATAGCCCAAGGCTGCTGGTATGATCCAGCCTAGAACCCACCGGCATGGTCTAGAATCAATCAGCAAGAGTTCTCTTACTCGCCTACACGACCCTTGATCGGTAGATAATTATAATATCTATAATAAATATTTATTATAAAGATTATTATAAATATTATAAATGATTAACAAATATTACTATAAAATTTAACAAAAAAAATCATACATGCGGCTACAGAGAGAGGGTCGCTGATGGTGGTGCTAGAGGGAGATGGTGGTGCTAGAGATAGTCTACGAGAGAGACATAAGATAGTAAGATACAGAGAGAGAAAGGGAAAAGAGAGAGAAAGATCTAGAGATAAAGAAAGAGAGAAGAAAGAGAAAGAGAAAGAGAAAGAGGGAAGAGAGAGAGATCTAGAGAAAAAGTAGGGAGGGGGGTTGGATTGAGGGAAGAGAGGAGAGAGAGTAGGGATGGGGTGGGTTGGGTCGAGGGAAGAAAGGAGAGAAAGAGAGAGAGAGTAGGAAGGTGGCGGAGCTAGTAGATGAGTCGATCGACAAAGAAGGGGTAGAACCAGTGGTCGGGTCAATCGGGGAAGAAGGTGAAGGTGATGGTGGAGGTGGCACCGATCGACAAAGAAAGATGAGGTGGGGGAGGAGGCGGTGCCTCCCGACAAAGAAAGACAAGGCAGGGGAGGAGGTGGCACTGGTCGAGGAAGAAAATAGAGAGGAGGGGCCTCACTAGTGGTAGAGAGAAGGGAGAGAGAGAGAGAGCTCGATTGAAGAAAAAATAAAATTGAGGATGGGCATGGAAAATTATAACCTAACCTATGGCAGTGATTTTTGGACCGCTGCCTATGGCAGTGATTTTTGGACTGCTACCATAGATTAATAATTATTTTTTTTTATTTTTTTAAATATTATATAATTATAAAATTTAATGCCCATCTTCATCATTCATTATCTAAATAATTATCATTAGAGTGTCATCACAAAAGATCACCTCGATCTGATAGCCCTAGCTTCATCAATCAGTAAAATTTGATTTTGACAATCATAAATGATAGTGCTGATGATCTGATAGTTGGAGACTACTAATGGATTCAAAAATATGCAATGATAATCTTGGTGACATTTGTAGCATACTATCAAAATTTTACTTTAATCGGATATTATTATCATAGTCAATTTAGTATGGAATAATTTTAGATGTTAAATAAGAGATGAATGATTAAAGGACCAAACAGCATCCAATTATAAGATAATTTTTGAGATAAATGATCTTGACTGCTACTGTAATCATTTTTATGGTGGTGATTGTAAAATTCAAATCCTGAGTCTAAGAATGATACAAAACTATACATCGCTTGATATCCGTTCTTAAACTTTTTTAGTAATTATGCTTGTACTTTTACAAGATCTGCTTAACATAAAAAATTTATATAGAAATGATTTGAATTTTATGATTATCATCATATAAAATAATTAAAATTATAGCAAAGATCATTTAATTAAAAAATTATCTCATAATCGGACACCATTTGATCTTTTAATCACTTGTTTCTCATTTAACGGTTAAAATCATTTCATACTAAATTGACTATGATAATGATATTTGATAGAACTAAAACTTTGATAGTGTGCTATAAACATTACGAGATCATTGTTGTAGATTTTTGGATTCATCGATGGTCTCCATCTATCAGATTATCAATGCCATCATTCATGGTCGTCAAAAATCAAATTTTACTGATTGAAGAAGCTAGGGCTATCGAATCGAGATGATCTTTTATGATGATACTTTAATGATAATTATTTAGATAATGAACGATGAAGATGGATATTAAATTTTAGAGTTATATATTTTTTTAAAAAAAATATAAAAAAGGATATAGCAGCGATTACACATAACCACTGTCATAGTATCACGGGCTTGTCTGTAGGCTTATCACAGGGGGTGCCAGTATGAGCATGGCATGATGCTGTGAAGGATTTTGGCTTTACTGGGTTGCCATGAAAATGCAATGCTGCTCGATACTTTGCAATCCCCAGGGTGGAGATTGGGCGTATGCCTTCTTGGGGTATTGAGAGGGTAATGGTTAGCCAAGGTGTGGCATGGTCGTGGCATGATATCCGGAGACTCGAGACACGTGATATTGGCATGACGGTGGACCACTAGGATACTTATGGATACTCAAGGATTCCCCTTAGTTTGAATAGGGGCATGGAGCTTTGGTCGCGTTCCAGACTCCCCCATGACCCATAGGAGACTGGTCCGTCATGGCATAATTGCGGGGCAATGGTGTTGCCATCCTCGGATGGTCTTGTGTGCAGGCATCTAGGGCAATGCGGGGCAATGGTGTGACTATCTCGAGAAGTCATAAGAAAGTCTACCTTCTCATTAATGATTGCGCTCGATGCTGTAGTTGTGTGTCTAGTTCTTAGACCTGAGATGCATCGGTAGTTCATCTTGAGTGTACTATAGTATGACTCAGTCTCCTAGCCATTCAGAATTCTAAGATGTATGTTGGCTATAGCATATTCATTATAGGAACTAGTTCACACTAAGATAGGATCTATCAATCTCGATAAAGGAGTAGTCTTATGATGATCTTGAGATCGAGTTCTTAAGCCCATGGTCATGGTAGTGTGATATAATAAAAAAGAATTTTCTATTAAGATTTCACATCAAACTTGAATCGAATGATTCAATCATATGATAGGGTGTTGGGTTTGATGAGTTCACTTTAATCCTAATCCTATTGAGGCTCATGATAGAAGAATCCAATCATATAGGTAACTGCACTAAAAGGTTCGCTTTTAGTTCTAATGGATTGCCATCATATAGTGCTAGGTGTCACTAGTAGATTTTGGGACCAATTAAAATGATGTTGATGATCGATCATTCTAATTGGATGAATCAAAAGAGTTTTAGTCCATTGAAAGATGTTTCGATGATGTTGATGATAGAGATTACGATATATCTCATTACCATATAGAAATGAACCTAACTAGATCGCACAAATAAAGATTTGGATCTGGATGTCATCAATTAAGCTAACTTAATTTGATTGATTTGAATTAGATCCAATCAGGTTCAAGAAAATCATGCTAGTACATGTTGAGTCTGACTTTCTCCTTCTATAATCTTTCTGGTTCATCTCAACTGAGTCAAATAGGATTTGTCTCATCTAGGAATCCTATATGGATTTATCTTGGTCTGACTGGAGCTTGTCTACTTCAGAAAAATATTATCCTAATCCATCAAATGAAAATAGGATAAGACCTATCAATTTCTTGATCCTTTTAGGACAAGAGTCAAATGTTGACCCGGATGTAGGAAAGCAAGGGGCAGGGGGTGTGCGCCCCCTTGAGAATTTGAAGGGATGCGTGCCCCTAAGTGATTTCTTGAAAGAGTAGAAGGCACACACCCCATAGGTGTGCTCCCCATATGGATAGATTTTGACTAGGTGAAAATTAGATTTGACCTGGTCAAATAGTTTGATAGAGATCAAACTCTAGGAAGAGTCCCTTGCGCATTGAGTTCTTCCCTTTCTCCCTATCTATTTTGTGCGACACCTATGGGATATTTTTTGGTGACAAACTAGGTAGGGACCTCATATTTGGCATTGGATATCAGGCTTGGAGTCCTAAGTAATCAAGTAATTTGATTGCTTGATTGAATGGATCTCTAAGGTGGCTCAGGGTTCTCTATTAGAACCCCTGTGCCCTAGGATTCTTAAGCCTTCCCTTCCTCCATGCCAATTGCTACCACCCCCTCTCTGTTCCATGCCCTCCTCTCCTGCTCCACTTCCTCTTCTCCACACCCAATAGGTTGGGTGCAAGCAGCAAAGAAGATTAAGGGCTTTTGGTGCAACGATGCAAGCTAAGAGATGATAGTGTTCATGAGACGAGTGCGCTACCTCCAAGTTTTGTTTTGAAGGCTCTATAGATCAAATTTAGATCTGATCTTTGGAGATCAGATTCAAAAGGAGAAGATATCCAAAACTATCATAAGTGGACTCTAGTGGAGGCCAGATGCTTGCGTGGCTAGATCTAGAATCCTAGATTATGGTAGATCATCATCAGGATAATAGTTACCCTAAATAGGTAACATTTGATGTTCCAGATTTTTATTTATTTTTTGTTTTTAATATTAAATCATTGGGATCAGATCTGAGAACTCTCAGATCTAATCAAGTTTTGCAAAAATTTTTGTGAAAAATTTTACTATAGATTTAATCAGATCAGATAGATCCTATGGTGGAAAACCTAATTTTCTTTCAGGAGCATGTGCTGGAGATGTGGTTGATAGTGGAGGCCCAAATGTTGGTGGAAGAGTAGATGCTGGTGGATGAGTAGATACCGATGGTCCCTGTGTAGCTGATGTAGAGGTGGATGGAGTATACTCTACCTATGACTCAAATGTAGAGCTCTGCGTAGTCCACCGAGGGATGGGGGTGAAAGCTAGATGGCATTTTCGATGCCATCATGCTCTGCAATGTTAATAAACATTAACTAATATAACATATTGAATAATAATATTAGTAGAGCATCAATAAGATTCTAATTAACTGGAGTCTATTTAAACCTTACCACACTTTTAGATCATGCTATGTTCATAGGAAAGATCAAGCAGGTATGTGATACCGAGCTTGGCATTGTATAGCAATGTTGCTTACCGAAGCACATATCTAGTAGGAGAAACAAGTAGTATTTAAAAAATATTGCATTGAAAATCAATGTTAATCTAGATGATTATTCTTTCTGATATATCTTCGTGGATAGGTAGAGCACATTGTAGACATCCGAGAAATTACAATATATGATGTGGAGGGTTCCCTCCCCCTCTTAGCGGAGTTGCACCGCATACCAGGTATTTCAGTGAAAGCTAGATGATATTTCAGTGCCATCATGACCTACAACGTTAATGAACATTAACCAATATAATATGTTGAACAATTATATTAGTAAAGCATTAATAAATAGACTCTAACATTTATACCAAAATGTTAAAGTCATCACCTAGCAGCATCTAAAATATAGAGATCACCATCGCTGCTGACAAATGTATCTGGGACCTCGATAGCACCAAGTAAGTTTTGTCCTATTAGAGCACTTTGTATGCAAGGTCCAACATCATCATCAAAGATATGCCTAGGCACCATCCTCACAACAACACCCTATTGAGACTCCAAGGAAACACAAACGTAGAATACTTGACTAGCTTGGGAGGCAAGTAATATGATTATTTAGTATGAAGATGGCATTACATGTTGATGAGAGTAAAACCGCACTCATTAGTCTTCATCTCTGACTGAGATAAGGTGTCAAACCAATCACACTTCATCAATGCAATTCTCTCTTTAGAATAGTAGTCCAAGATAACTATCTTCTTCACCACTCCATAATAGTTCAGATCCTCCGTACGAGATTGTGAATCCCTCGAGCTAGCATAACACCTAGTGGTAGTGCTCAACATCACACAACTATTTTGTGTTGCTATGTTTATGAACCGACGGTGAATGTTAAACCTATAGCCATTAATGATGAGCTATTTGTACTCATGCACGGTACGATTAGGATCCGTTGAAAGAGCATGCACTTAAGGTCTCACATCACCGAGCGATAATCTCTATACCTAATTAAGGAGATGACACCTAATTAGGAAACATGTTCAAATAAGCTACACAAGGCAAGAATATGTAATCGCTTATATGATTTTAAACCATTCAAAAAATTCTTTGCTGTGCATTTTCTCTTTCTCTCACATACTTAGAGCACTATATTTTACTCTTATAATCTTCTTGTATTTGCTGCATTCATAAAGAATAAATTTAGATATAATTAAGTATTTTTTTCTAAGTACTATGAAATAAATAAGGCTGAGTGACTCACCTTATGTATAGCTCAATAATATCATAATTGAAGAGCACGTAGTGGTGTCCCTTATCTCTTTCCTTAATGCTCAAATTAGTGCGGCGGTATGAAGTGGAAAGTCCACCTGGCTATGGAATGAATTCAAATGCAAGCTTAATTGGCTCATACTGATCATCCTGATTTTTCATTGGTCGGTTACAACGTGTCTCGAGCTTGTTTAAATGCATAGTACAAAAATTCATACACTCTTGATCCAAATAATCTTCTGCTATGGATTCCTCTGGATGATTCATATTCCTTATATAAGATTTTAACACTTAAATATTCCTCTCGGTGGGGTACATCCATCAATAGAACACTGGACCTCCAAGTGCAACTTCTCCTGCAAGATGCACAGTGAGATGCATCATATTATGAAAAATAATGATGAAAATATTTTCTCCAGATCATATAATATAGTCACCACCCTTGCCTTCATTCCTTCACGTTTTTCTTAAGCAACCTCTTTGTACAAATATCTTTGTAGAAGTTGCAAAGATAAATAACAGCCATTCTATCATGTTTTGGTAACACATGGTGAATAGCTATTGGAATCAACTCCTACATCAACACATGATAATCATGAGTCTTCAATCCTCCAAGTTTGACATCCTTACTATTCACACATTTTGATATGTTGCTTGAGTACCCATCTATGATCTTTACATTCTCCAACACACAAAGAAATATGGACCATTCGGAGGCATTCATAACATAGCATCACTACTACAAAAATGGCCTATGGCAGTGCTTACTATGGCAGTGGTTTTCGAAATCATTGTCATAGGTCCCACGACAGCGATTTTCGTTAATCGCTACCATAGGTTTGACCTATGGCAACAATTTTTGTAATCACTGCTATAGGTCCGACATATAGCAACAGTTACAGAAAATCACCGCCGTAAGTCGGACCTATAACAGTAGTTAAAAAAAATCACTACCATAGGTCGACCTATAGCAATAGTTAATTATAACCACTGTCATAAGTTGGACCTATAACAGCGGTTAGTAGTAACCACTGCTATAATCTGATTTATAGCAACGATTAATTATAATAGCTATCATATATTTTTTTCTTTTCTTATTTAAATATTATATAATTTTAAATTTAATGCTCATCTTCACCGTTCATTATCTAAATAATTATCATTAGAGTATCGTCGCGAAAGGTCACCTCGATCTGATGGCCCTAGCTTCATCGATAAAAAAAATTCGATTTCGACGATCATGAATGACGATGCGATGATCTGATAGATAGAGAACTTTGATGGATCCAAAAACTAACAATGATGATTTTGATGATGTTTATAGCATACTATCAAAGTTTTACTTCAATTGGATATCGTTATCTTGGTCAATTTAGTATAGATTAGTTTTGACCGTTAAATGATAAATGATTGATCAAAGGACCAAACAGTATTCGATTATGAGATAATTTTTTTATAAATGATCTTGGCTACTATTTTAATCATTTTTTATGATGGTGATTATAAAATTCAATTCGTGAGATGAAGAATGATCTAAAACTATATATTTCCTGATAACCGTCTGAAACTTCACTGATTGTTATGCTCGTGCTTTTGCAATATTTGCTTAACATGAATAGTTTATATGAAAATAATTTAAATTTTACTACCATCATCATATAAAATATTTAAAATTATAAAAAAATTATCTCATAATCAAATGTCGTTTAACCCTTTGATCGCTTGTTTCTAATTTAACGGTCGAAATTATTCCATACTAAATTGACCATGATAACAATATCCGATTGAAGTAAAACTTTGATAGTATGCTACAAACATCATCAAGATCATCATTGCAGATTTTTAGACCAATCAGAGATCTTCATCTATCAGATCATCGCATCATTATTTGTGATCGTCGAAATCGAATTTTTATGATCGATGAAGCTAGGGCCATCGGATCGAGGCAACCTTTTGCGAGATACTCTAATGATAATTATTTAGATAATGAATGGTAAAGATGGATATTAAATTTTAAAATTATATAATATTTAAAAAAAATGAGAAAAAATTATTTTTCAATTATAGCAGTGGTTATCAAAAATCGCTGCTGTAGATCTATAGATCTACAGCAGCGGTTATAGAATTACTACCGTAGATCTATGATAACAATTTTGGATAACCACTATCATAGATCTATGGCAGTGGTTCGATAACTGCTATTGTAGATCCATGGCAACGGTTCAATAACCGCTGCCGTAGGTTAGGTTAAAAATTCTCAAATTCTTTCTTTCCTTTCATGCGCGCTCGATCTCTCTCTCTCTCCCTCCTCTTCATCATCGGAGAGGCTCCTCCCCCTGATTGACGTCGCCCCTCCTCCCCCTTCAACCAACATCGCCCCTCCTCCCCTTCCTCCGACCGATCGCCCCTCGATCGACCGTCACCCCTCCTTCCCGCTCCCTCTTCCCATCCCTCCTCCATCCCCGACCGCCCTCCCTACCACCCTCTGCTAGGCCCCCACACCCCTCCATCCGACCCTCCCTCTTTGGCCTCCCCATCCCCGATCGCCCCTCCCCACCACCCACCCCCCCACCCGGCCCCCCCACCCCCTCCAACCGACCCCCCTTGGCCCTTGGCCCTCGCGCGAAACCCCCCTCTAGCAAAACCCCACCCCCCTCGGTCCCTCCTTTCGACCCTCCCTTTGGTCCCAGCGAACGACCCCCTCCGATGAACCCCCATCTGACCCTATTTTGGCTCCCATGAAACCCCACCGCCCCTCCACCACCACCATTCTGACCCTCTCCAAGTCGAGTGCGAAGCCTCCTTCCGCATCCTTATCACTGTGCCCCCTCCCCTTGGCCCCATCCCCGACCGCCCCCCTGCTTTCTCTCTATTTTTTTTTTTTTTCTTTCTTCTCTATCTCACTATCTTATTTTTATTTCATAGATTATCTCAAGTGCCATCGTCCTCTAGCATCATCGTCAGTGATCCTTGGAGCTTTCGATGCGATCCGCTCTCTATAGCTGTAGATATATATATTTTTTAAATTTTATAATATTATTTATTAATTATATATATTTATAATAATTTATAAAAAATTTATAATAAATATTATAAATATTTATTATAAATATTATAATTATCTGCATGCCATAGTTTTTGGATCGTGTCATATCGACAGCTGTGGACTAGATCTGTCAATAGGTTGGGTTCGGATCGAAACCTGAATATTCAGATTTAGACCTAATTTTAATTACTAGTACTAGATCTAAATTCAATTATTCGATGGATCTATACTTGAGAGAGGAAGGGAGGGATCTGGCCTCACTGCCATCATTGGGAGGGAGGGGGTCCAACCTCGCCGATGAGGGAGATCGAGAGAGGGAGGGGGTCCGGCCTTATCGGTATCACTAGGAGGGATGGGGTCCGGCCTTACCGACGAGGGAGATCGAGAGAGTGAGAGAGGGAGGGATGGGGTCCGGCCTCATCGGTGAGGGAGATCGAGAGAGGGAGAGAGGAAGATCGAGAGATAGAAAAGTTGGGAGGTAGGGTTTCGACCTCGCTACCATCGTCGACGAGAGAGATCAAGAGAGGGAGAAAGGAAGTGATCGAGGGGATGGCACACAATCGAGTCGGCTCGGGCCATGATGAGTCAGCTGGGGAAGGAGCCTAGCCGGATGTCTCAAGCATGGAGCCGGCTGTCTTAGGCATAGAGCCGGCTCGACTTTCAAGTGAATAGAATTTGATATATCATAATGTTATATTGATTAATGTTTATTAACATTGCAGGTCATGATGGCACTGAAATACCATCTAGCATTCACCCCCACCTCTCGGTGGGTTACGCATAGTTTTGCATCCGGAGAGTAGTCGGAGCATACTTTATCGACCTCGACATCGACTGCTCAGGGATCTTCACCATCGGCATCTACTCCACCGACAGTATCTACTCCACCAGCGGCATCTAGTCCACCGATAGGTGAGCCTCTACCGTCGTAGGCATCTGAGTGTATATTTTTATTATATTAGTACAACTTTATTTTTTATATAGTATTTGTATACTTATATATTTGTATAACATATTCGCATTGCAGGTGCATCATCCAATCAGATATTTTGTGGTCCCACACATATGGCACACGTGTGGAACCGCCAGCATCAGGTGATGGTGCAGTATGATGCGGAGGGAACGTCGGTAGGGGAGACCACGGGAGATACATTTCTTTTTTGGAGTGCTTGTGAGGTAGTCGGACATCATTACCATAGAGCCCAGAGACTGGCATTTGATGGATGCTGCCATCAGGGATCAGGTATGGTAGGAGATATGCGTAAGTACGTGCATCTTAGTTATATTTATGTATTTTATATGTTTACACTATATATGTTTGATTAGAATAATTTTGCAACTAATTTTTGATAAATTTATGCAGAGAAGGTACGACTTCTCCGATCACGATAGGGCTCGAGATGTTAGATATGTATGCCCTAGAAGCTAGAATTGGCTAACACTTGTAATACACATCTAAGAGCAAAATTATAATTTTGGCTATAAATAATAAATTAGATTATTTTCTATTATAGTGTGTATTTAAAAGTATCTGTGATACATTTTTTGAATTAATGGTAATGATAGTTCATATTTTCAAGAGTTGAAAATTTAAGACATGAATTTTCATTATTAACTCATAAAATGCTTTCGACCATAGGATCATTATAAGGATGGCGATTGATCCAGAAGATTGGTGTACGATCACTTCTTTAAGATAGATAAGTCTTAAGTCTATGGTGTAGAGACATCCGGAGTGAGAGTACAAGTACTCATTAGAGAATACGAGGGTACTAAGCGTGACTACCTCGAGCAGTCATGAGAAAGTCTACCTTCTCATCGATGACTAGCTCGAAGCTGTAGTGGTGTGTCTGGTTCTTTGAATCCTGAGGTGCATCGATAGTTTCACCTTGAGGTGTTATAGTTTGACTAGACCATAACTCGATCTCTCTAGCCATTCGAAATCCTGAGGTGTATGTTGGCTATAGCATGTTCATTGTAGGAATTGGATTGCACCAATAGAGGATCTTATCTACCTTGAAAAGATGAGGAGCAGCCCTATGATGATTATGAAAATTAAGTCCATAAGCCTATGGCCATGGCAGAGTGAAATGATAGAAAGAGTTTCTATTAATATTTTCATATCGGACTTGAATCGAAATGATTAATTCATATGATGGAAATTAGGGTTTGACGAGATCACCTTAACCCTAATCCGATCAAAGATCAAGACTCAAGATAAGGAACTTAATCACATAGGTAACTGCACTGAGAGGTTTATTTTTAGTTCTTGATGGGTTGCCACCATATGCTGCTAGGTGTCACTGGTATTGATTTTGGAAGCAATTAGAATGATTTGGATGATCGATCATACTAGTTGTCCTGAATCAAAAAAGTTCTGATCCATCGAAAGGTATTTCGAATGATGTCGATGATAGAGATCATGATGTATCCCATTACCATATGAGAACTGAAATCTAACTGGATCATACAAATAAGGATTTGGATCTGGATATCATCAATTGGACTAACCCAGTTCAATTGATTTGAATAAGATTCAATTAGGTTCAAGAAAAATCGTGCTAGCACACGATTGAGCCTAATGTTCTTCTTCAACAATCATTAAAAGCTTGTCTCGACTGAGCCAAATATATTTGGGCTCACTCAGGAACCTTTACTTGGTCTGACTGGAGCTTGTCCAGGTTAGAAAAGGAATTATCTTAATTTATAAGATAAATTTGAGATAATACCTGCCATTTTCCATCACCTGCTAAATCTTATCCTTTGACTTTGGTCAAACATTGACCTTTGACACTTAGACATCTGCCCATGTGTCATGCACCCATAGGAGAGATCATGGGGCTTTCTCCCCTACTAAATAGCAGAAAGGTAAGTGGCAATGCCTAGGGAGGGTGCCAATGCCTAGGAAGGCATGTGATCCCCATGAAGGATCATGCCCGGAGTCCCATATAGATGGGACTCCAGTTGCTTCATGCTTTCAACTTGGGTGGTGCCAAAGAGTCCTCTTTGATCAGTCTTGGCACCACCTAAGGAAATTTGTGAGGGACTCTAATCTAATTAGATCAGATGATATCATCCTATCAATCAGATTTAGATCTGATTGTACAAAGATCCATAATTGACTGGGATGATGTGACACTGCATGGTGCAGTAGGGTCTATATAAACCCTATCTACGCCTAGTATGGAGAGGTTCAAACCTTTGCCCATGCCACAAAGCTTTTGTCCCTCCCTCTCCATGCCACCTTCGGGTCCTCTCTCTTCTATCCATATCCAAGAGTTTTTGGGTGTAAGTTTGCTACGATCCGAGCAAGAGAAAGACGATAGGAAAGGAAGAAGGCAGCACTGCTGCAAGAGACAATGGTCGATCTTCAAAAGCCATTTTGAAGACCTTCAAGATCAGATCCAGATCTAATTTTTGAAGGATAGATTGAAAAAAAAAAGATCTACATATTCTACCAGAGTGGATACCAGTAGAGGCCAAGCACTTGCGTGGTCACAACCAGAACCTCAGGCAAAACATCAGGATCATCACAGGATAATAGGATTACCCATAATAAGGTATAATTAAATTAGATTTAAGTTAATTTATTTTATTTTATTTTATAAGATTAATAAAATTAGATCTAAAAAGTCTCAAATCTGATTTTGATCTAAGAGAAAAAATTTTGAAATATCTCTCTTGATCCAATCAGATCTGAACAAACCTGACCTGGAAAATAGGGTTTTCCCTTCAACTATTATCAAAGTCAGATTTTCCAAAATTCAATAGATCTGAATTTTAATTATATTTTTGATTTAATAATTAGATAATTTTAGATATCACATTAGATGTAATTTCATCTAAAATTAAAAATTAAGAAAATTAAATAATCTAGATCTAAAATATATGAGATGCATGACTAGACTAGGAATAGAATTATTCTATGTATAGTCTAGCATAATCATAATTTTAATTTGATTAGTTATAATTTTTAGATCTATTTATTTATTATTTTTTAATATTATAAATATTATAATTAAATCTAAAAAATAAAAAATAAAATTATTTAATTTTGTTCATATGAGATATGATAGATGCATGTTTAGACTAGTTGTAGAATAGTTCTACAAAGTTATCTTGAATAAATTTAATTTGATATGATCAAATTTAAATTTTATTTTTTAGATATTTATGAGATAATTTAGATCTAAAAATATGCATGATATGATACATGAGATGTATGCAAAACATATTTTTAAGTTAGATCAATTTTTATATGTGATATATGATGTAGATCTAACTAGTTTTGTAGATTCATCATGTTTTTGATTAAGGCATTCTCCTTGGCCATCCGATCATAAGAACAAAGAAGGGTTTAAAGGCCCTCTCCTTCCATTCAATGGGATGTTCTTATGATGTGTAGGGGTGCTGCATGTTCGTCCTTAATCAGAAATCAAAAACTTATTTTCTGCAAAATCCTGGATCCTGAAACCCTAGGATTTTATTTACATGTTTTGTTTATGAACCCTAAACTTAATTAAGAATTAAGATTATGAAATATATTAGGTCTAAAATTAAGAAATTTTAGATCTAAGATATATTCATAAAATTGGGTTCAAGCTTGGATAGCTCAATTAGGTCTAGCGGTTGATCAAACTGAATCAAGAGTTGGTTAGATGGGATCAAGAGTGCTTAAATTGACCAGCCTAATAGGATTAAGTCTGGGTCAAGGTCGAGTCACATGAGTGATCGATCAAGTTAAGATCCTAATTAGGCTCAGTGGTTAAAGTCTGGATTGTAGGATGATAACCGAATTGGTTCTAACTTAATAATTTGGTGTCTAAGATAAGTTTGGCAGATATGACCGACTGATTTTTAATTAGGAGCTACTCAACTCGAATGCATTCTTATTGAGTTAATGGCATATCTCTTCCATCAGTCTCACTTACCTGGCCATATTTATCGACTCAGTCCTGATCTTAGGTGGCTAATGAATCCCAGCTAACCCATGTCCACTAGGTTAGTCATAATGGTTATGACTATGTCAAATCATGTTTAAAGAGATCTAAATCAAATCTCCCTAATAAAAGATTAAGTTTAAGGTCTTCCACCATTGTAGATATGCGGGCCCTTTTCGAGGTTGATTGTTCTTGGCTGGTCACAGTGGTTCAGTTGCACTAAGAAGATGCAACCATATCTCTTAGGCATTGGATGCTACGGGCTGGAGGATGGATTGAGCTCAATATTTTGGATATGATGAGAGACCCAATTAGGAATCCAATCTATGCAAATGGTGGGTCTGACTTAACCAAGGAGTGGATCAATATTTTAGGCACGGCGAGATTCATGAATTAGAGATCAAGTCTAGGTGCACCATGATTAGAGAATCATTGGACAAGAGTTATTCACTCATTGGCTAATCCATCATCAATAACTATTAGATGAGATGATGAGTCAGTTGGTGGGACTGCTCCATCCACTAGAAATTATTAATCATGGAGATTTTTGCATCTCTACAGAGAAAGTGTAGAAATCCAAAGAAAATAGTAGAAGCTAATTTATTTAAAAATCAAACTTCTAAATAAATTGGTCAAGTCTTGAATTACAAAAATCTAACTAAAAACTTTGACTCTCTACAAGAAAAAGAAAAATGTCTGCATCTAACCCACTAGCTCATATCTTGGATACCCATAGACTGATCAGACTCAATTATAAGGATTGGCTCTAGAACTTCAAAATTATTTTGAATTTTAAGAAGTTAACTCATGTATTGGATCAGGATCCCCCCACTTTACCAACTCGTCCGTCTGTTGAACAGAGAGCATCTCTTGACAAATGGATGGATGAAGATAACATGATCAGATACTACATGTTGGGCTCGATCTTTGATGAGCTTTAGTGCCAACATGAAGATATCAAGATTGCTCGCCAAATGTGTTAGATATATGTGCCCTAGAAGCCAGAATTGGCTGACACTTGTAATACACTTCTAGGGGCAAAATTGTAATTTTGACTATAATTAATGAAATGGGTTATTTTCTATCACACATGTGTATTTAGTGTCTGTGATACATCCTTTGAGTTAATGGTAATGATAATTCATATTTTCAAGAGTTGAAAATTTAAGACATGAATAATCATTATTAACTCATAAATAGCTCCCGACCATAGGATCATCACGAGGATGGTGATTGATCCGGAAGGTTGGTGTACGATCGCTTCTCTTTAGTAGATGAGTCTTGAGTCTACGGTGTGGAGACACCGGAGCGAGAGTACAGGTACTCGTTAGAGAACGAGGGCACTGAGCGTGACCACCTCGAGTAGTCATTAGGGAGTCTACCTTCTCGTCAATGACTGACTCGATGCTGCAGTAGTGTGTCTGGTTCTTTGACCTGAGATGCATCGGCAGTTCACCTTGAGGGTGTTATAGTTTGACTACACCATTACTCGGTCTCCTAGCCATATGGAACCCTGAGGTGTATGTTGGCTATGGCATGTTCATTGTAGGAACTGGATTGCATCAAGATGGGATCTATCTACCTCGGTGGTAGAGGAGTAGCCCTATGATGATCATGAGAATCAAGTCCTGAAGCCCATGGCCATGGCAGAGTGAAATAATAGAAAGAGTTTCTATTTAGATTTTCACATTGGACTCGAATCGAATGATTACATCATATGACAGAGACTAGGGTTTGACGAGTTCACCTTAACCCTAATCTGATCGGGGCTCAAGATAGAAGAACTGAATCACACAGGTAGCTGCACCAAGAGGTTCGCATTCAGCTCTGATGGGTTGCCACCATATACTGCTAGGTGTCACTGGTGGATTTTGGGAGCAATTAGAATGATTTAGATGATCGATCATTCTAGCTGTTCGAATCAGAAGAGTTCTGATCCATCGAAAGGAGTTTCGATGATGTCTATGATAGAGATCATGACATATCCCATTACCATACAGAACTGAACCTAACTGGGTCACACAAACAAGGGTTTGAATCTGGTGATCATCAATTGAACTAATCTAGTTCAATTGATCTGAATGAGATTCAATTAGGTTCAAGGAAATCGTGCTAGCACTCGATTGAACCTAACGTTCTTCTTTTACTATCATAAATAAGTTGTCCTGACTGAGCCAAAGGAGTTTGTGCTCAATCAGAGGCCTTCATATGGTCTGACTAGAGGTTGTCCAAGTCAGAATAGGTTGTCTTATTTGTAAGACATTACCTGCCATTTTTGGTCACCTGCCATTTCTTGTTCTTTGACTTTGGTCAAAAGTCTACCTTTGACTGGTCAAACGTTGACCATTCACCCTTTGACTTTTGACCACATGTCATGCACCTATTGGAGAGCTGGTGGGGGCTTGTCCCCCTGCCAGAACCTGGCAAGGAGAAGGGCGCACGCCAAGGGTGGCGTGAGCCCAAGTAGGAGGCGCCTAGGAGTCCTTGTTGGACAAGGACTCCATCTCCCTTTAGGATTCCAATGAGAGTTCTTCTAAGAATCCAGTTTGACTGGTCTTAGGCACCTCTAAGAGGAATCCAGGGGACTCTAATCCCACCAATCAGATTTAGATCTGATTTCACAAAGGGTTGTGATTGGTTGGGAGGAAGAGGAGTTGGATCACGCTTAGTCTATAAAGAGACCCAGCGCCCAAGTAAAAAATAATCAAGAAGCAATCTTCCCACGCCCCAAGGCTGCCTCTCTCCCCTTTCTCCACGCCATACTCTCTTCTCCCCTTGCTCTCCACGTCCAAAAGTGTTTTGGATTTGGATTGGTGCGATTTAGATCAAGAAAAGGAGATCAAAAGCAAGAAGGCTGCGCTGCTGCGAAGAACGACTGCAGATCTTCAAAAGGAGTTTTGAAGATCCTCCAGATCAGATCCAGATCTGATTTTTGGAGGCGTGATAGAGAAGAAGAGGATCTCCAGATCCAGCCCGAGTGGATACCGGTAGAGGCCAGGCGCTTGCGTGGCTTGATCCAGAACCTTCCGCTGCAAACAGGATCATCAACAGGGTAATAGGATTACCCTATTCAGGTAAATTGAATGTGATTTAATTTATCCTTTTATTTAATTTTTATTAAATAAATAAGAATCAGATCTGAAGCATCCCTGATCTGATGCAGATCTAAGAGAAAAATTTTTGAAATATATCTCTTGATCTGATCAGATCTGAACGAACCTGGTCAGGGAAATCAGGATTTCCTTCAAAATGTAGGCTCATCGATAAGAGTTGTTTGGTGAACAGAGTTGCGCAACCAAATATCTAATCACTAAATGACTTTTTAAGGCTAAAATGCATGATGGACAGTTAGTCCAAGATCATAATCTAATGATGATCAAAAACTTGGAAGAGCTTGAGAAGCTCATAGTGAAGTTAGACTAGGATCTACAGAATGATATAATTTTGTAATCCTTGACTGATGCATATGGGCAAGTTCATCATGAACTACCATATGCATAAATTTTAGAATACTCTGGTCGAACTTATGAATATGCTGGTTACTACTGAGCTTTCTATGAAAGATTCTAAAGGCTCAGTACTTGCTATGGAATGGACTTCTTTAAGAGAAAGTCTTTTGGAAAGAAGAAGTCTGTGAAAAGATAGAAGATGGAAGGTGAAAAGAAAAGGAGGGTAGAGCTAAAGAAGAAGATCGCTGACAAAAAAAAATATTTTCATTATAATATTAACAGCCACTGAAAGCGGAACTGCCCTACATACCTGACCACCCTAAAGAATAAGAAGGAGACAGGTCCTTCTGAAGGTATGCTTGTTATTGAATCTAACCTTACGATTTTTTCTACATCTAGTTGGATGCTTGACTCTAGTTCTAGTGCTCATTTGTGCACTTCTATGCAGGGTCTTGAGGATAGCAGGAGGCTGATGGATGGTGAGATGATCCTATGTATCGAAAATGGAGCAAGAATTGCTACTATGGTCGTGGGAACCTATCCTCTTTGACTACTATTTGGCTTAGATTTAGTACTTAGGGATTGTTATTATGTGCCTACCGTAAGTACA
Organism: Cocos nucifera; assembly: GCA_006176705.1. NCBI lineage: Eukaryota > Viridiplantae > Streptophyta > Magnoliopsida > Arecales > Arecaceae > Cocos > Cocos nucifera. The sequence goes on along the minus strand of QRFJ01000439.1, from coordinate 51,043 downwards.
AATTTGATTTCTATTTCATATTTAGCATAAGAAGGCTATGTAATTAGTTTTCTTAAGGACCATTATAATATTCTTTATGAAAGAAATAAAATTGCAAATGGTTTCCACATTAACGGTCTCTACCAATTACATATTGATGTATCTATCTTTAATATCGAGCAAAATGTGAATGCCGTAAAATGACCCAGGGATAGTCCAAATGATAGGTATCTATAGCACCTAAGGCTAGGTCATATAGCAGAAGATAGGGTTAACAAATTGGAGAAAACTGGACTATTGAGTCCATTGACTTTCGAGTTATATCCAATTTATGAATTATGTCTTCATGGCAAAATGACAAAGCTTCCTTTTGTAGGACATGGGGAAAGGGCCACGGATCTACTTTTCCTAGTACATACTAATGTATGCAGCCCATTTGATGTATCGGCCAGAGGCAACATTGATTACTTCATAATCTTTATCGATGATTTATCTCGGTATGTGTACGTATATCTTATGAGATACAAGTCTGAAGCTTATGAAAAGTTCAAGAAATTCAGACATGAAGTCGAAAAGCAAACTGAAAAACCCATTAAGATTCTTCGATCAGATCGAGGAGATGAATACCTTAGTCAAAAATTTTTGGACTATCTAAAGCAAATTGGCATAGTCTCTCAATGGACTCTACCTGGAACACCTCAACTCAACGAAATTTTAGAATGGAGAAATCGAACCCTATTAGATATGGTCCGATCCATGATGAGCTTCACAGACCTTCTTAATTTTTTTTAAGGGCATAGTCTGCTAACTACTATATATTTACTAAATAGGATTGTCTAAAATCATTCCTACCACACCGTATGAGTATGGCATGGTAAGAAACCAAGTCCGAGCCATCTTAGAATTTGGGGTTGTTTGGATCATGTCAAAAGATAACAAGCGGACAAGTTAGAATATAGATCCTTTAGAGCTCGATTCATTGGATATTCCTAAAGAGTCATTAGGATATTATTTCTACATTCTAGAAGACTACAATGTGTTTGTAAGTCGACATGTATCTTTCTTGAAAAATAGTTTATTCAAGATAGCGGCATTGGAAAGCAGATCAAGCTTAAGGAGAAAATCTCATAAGAGCAACAAGCTAAGAACCCCATGGAACCAAATCAGGTTGAGCCAATACAATCACTACCTCCTCCACCTCGTAGATCAGAAAGAATTTTTCATCCTCTTGAGAGATACTTAGGTACTATTTTAGAGGAAGTAGAGGAAATATTCCTCATAGGTAATGGGGTTCATGGTGATCCTAAAACCTATGACGAGGTGATATCGGATATCCGACTCTGAAAAATGGTTAGAAGGCAATGAAGTCAGAAATTGATTCAATGCACTCAAACCAAGTCTAGACCTTGGTAGATCCACCAGAAGGTATAGTACCTATTGGGTGTAAATGGATCTGCAAGAGAAAGATTGGTGCAGATGGAAATATAGGAGACATTCAAAGCTAGATTAGTGGCAAAAGGTTATAGTCAACGTGAAGGCATTGACTATCAGGATATCTTTTTGCCAGTAGCTATGCTAAAATCCATCCACACATTGCTTGCTGTTGCAGCCTATTTTGATTATGAAATATGGCAAATGGACGTGAAAATGGCATTCTTAAATGGATACCTTGAGGAAGATATCTATATGGAACAGCCGCTAGGTTTCACATCAGTGATGCTGATCACAAAGTATGCAAGCTGCAAAGATCCATATATGGACTTAAGCAAGCATCTCGGAGCTAGAATACTTATTTTAATGATGTGATCAAATTATTTGGTTTCATCAAAAATGAGGAGGAACCATGTGTTTTCAAAAAGGTCAGTGGGAGCGCTATTGTCTTTCTCGTACTGTACGTGGATGATATCCTCCTTATTGGGAATGATATTTCCATGTTGACCATAGTTAAAATATGGTTATCTAAAAAATTCTCCATGAAAGACCTAGGAGAAACATCCTTCATTCTAGGAATCAAAGTCTATAGAGATAGATCGAATAGGATGCTAGGTCTTTCATAGAAGATGTACATAGAGGAAGTGCTAAAGAGGTTTAGCATGAAAAACTCCAAGAGGGGATTGGTACCCTTCAGACATGGCATTCATCTCTCCAAGAAAATGTGTCCCAACACACCTGAGGAGATTGAATGCATGAGCAAGATCCCTTATGCTTCAGCAATAGGGAGCCTCATGTATGCCATGTTATGTACACGACCTGATATAGCCCATGCTGTGAGTGTCACGAGCAGATATCAGTCGAATCTAGGTGAAGAACACTTGGACCTTCTGTGAAATGTATCCTTAAGTACTTGAGAAGAACTAAGGATATGTTGTTGGTTTTTGGTAATGGAGAACTCCAAGTCCAGGGATATACAGACTCGGAATTTTATGTTCGATATAGATGATCGAAAGTCGACATCTGGGAGTCTTGTTTGTGTATAATGGTAGAGTGCTGTCAGTTGGAAGAGTTCCAAGCAAGACAGTGATAGTAGATTCCACCATGGAAGCAGAATACATCGCTGCAATCAGAAGCTGCGAAGGAGGCATTCTGGTATAAAAAATTTACCATAGAAGTCGGAGTGATGCCATCGGATGCCATTCCTCTATACCATGATAACAATAGGTGCCATAGCCCTTGCTAAGGAGCTGAGGTCTCACCAAAAATCCAAGCACAAGCGGTGATATCCACCTCATCCGCAATTACCTCGAGAAAGGTTATGTCGAGGTCAAGAGAGTCGAACTTTGCATACAATGTGGCAAACCCACTCACAAAGTCCATTGGGCCAGTAGAAGATCGAAATCCCACCTTGAGAATATGGGACTTAGATTTATAGCCAATTGGCTTTAGGTCAAGTGGGAGTTTGTTAGATATGTGTGCCCTAGAAGCCAGAATTGGCTGACACTTGTAATACACATCTAAGGGCAAAATTATAATTTTGACTATAAATAATAAAATAGATTATTTTCTATCATAATGTGTATTTAAAAGTGTCTGTGATACATCCCTTGAGTTAATGGTAATGATAGTTCATATTTTCAAGAGTTGAAAATTTAAGACATAAATTTTCATTATTAACTCATAAAATGCTCCCGACTGTAGGATCATCATGAGGATGGTGATTGATCCGAAAGGTTGGTGTACGATTGCTTCTTTAGAATAGATGAGTCTTGAGTCTATGGTGTAGAGACACCAGAGTGAGAGTACAGATACTCGTTAGAGAATGAGGGCACTGAGCGTGACCATCCTCGAGCAGTCATAAGGAAGTCTACCTTCTCATCGATGACTGGCTCGAAGCTACAGTGGTGTGTCTAGTTCTTTGACCTGAGGTGCATCGACAGTTCACCTTGAGGGTGTTATAGTTTGACTACACCATAACTCGATCTTCCTAGCCATTCAGAATCCTGAGGTGTATGTTGGCTATAGCATGTTCATTATAGGAATTGGATTGCACCAATAGGGAATCTATCTACCTCGGTAGATGAGGAGCAGCCCTATGATGATCATGAGAATCAAGTCCATAAGCCCATGGCCATGGTAGAGTGAAATAATAGAAAGAGTTTCTATTAGGGTTTTCACATTGGACTTGAATCGAATGATTAATTTATATGATGGAAATTAGGGTTTGACGAGATCACCTTAACCCTAATCCAATCAGGGCTCAAGATAGAGAAACTTAATCACATAGGTAACTACACCGAAGAGGTTCATTTTCAGTTCTGATGGGTTGCCACCATATGCTGCTAGGTGTCACTGGTGGATTTTGGGAGCAATTAGAATGATTTGGATGATCGATCATACTAGTTGTCTGAATCAGAAAAGTTCTGATCCATCGGAAGGTATTTCGATGATGTCGATGATAGAGATCATGACATATCCCATTACCATATGGAACTAAATCCTAACTGGATCACACAAACAAGGATTTGGATCTAGGATATCATCAATTGGACTAACCCAGTTCAATTGATTTGAATAAGATTCAATTAGGTTCAAAAAAATCGTGCTAGCACATGATTGAGCCTAATGTTCTCCCTTCAACAATCATTAAAGCTTATCTTGACTTGAGCCCAAATATGTTTAAGCTCACTCAAAATCTTTACTTGGTCTGACTAGAGCTTGTCCAGATCAAAAAAGGGTTATCTTAATTTATGAGATAAATTTGAGACAACACCTACCATTTTTCCATCACATGCTAAATCTTGTTCTTTGACTTTGGTCAAATGTTGACTTATGACACTTAGACATCTGCCCATGTGTCATGCACCCATAGGAGAGAACATGAGGCTTTGTCTTCCTGCTAAAAAGTAGAAAGAAAGAGGGTGCATGCTTAGGGAGGCGTGCATCCCATGAGGATCATGCCTGGAGTCCCATACAGATGGGACTCCAGTTGCTTCATGCTTTCAACTTGGGTGGTGCCAAAAAGTCCTCTTTGACCAGTCTTGGCACTACCTAAGAAGGTTTGTGAGGAACTCTAATCTGATTTGATCAGATGATGTCATCCCATCAATCAGATTTAGATCTGATTGCACAAAGAACCATGATTGGTCAGGATGATGTGGCACTGCATGGCGCAATATGGGTCTATATAAATCCTATCTACGCCTAGTATAGAGAGGTTCAAACCTTTGCCCATGCCACAAAGCTTCTATCCCTTCCTCTCCAAACCACCTTCAGGTCCTCTCTCTCCTATCCACATCCAAGAGTTTTTGGATGCAAGTTTGGTGCGATCCAAGCAAGAGAAGGGCGATAGGAAAGGAAGAAGGCAGCACTGCTGCAAGAGACAACGGTTGATCATCAAAAGCCATTTTGAAGATCTTCAAGATCAGATCTAGATCTAGTTTTTGGAGGATAGATTGAGAAGGAGAAGTTCTCCAGATCTTTCTTAAGTAGATACCGATAGAGGCCAGGCGCTTGCATGGCTACATCTAGAACCTCAGACAAACATCAGGATCATCACAAGATAATAGGATTACCCATAATAAGGTATAATTAAATTAGATTTAATTTATTTTATTTTATTTTATTTTATTAGATTGATAAAATCAGATCTAAAGAGTGTCAGATCTAATTTGGATCTAAGAGAAAATTTTTTTGAAATATCCCTCTTGATCCAATCAAATCTGAATGAACTTGATAAGGAAAATAGGGTTTTTCCTTCATGCGGGGTCTAGGAAGGTTGGTCCAGGTAAGCCCTAAGAACCACGAAATTGGGAGGTTTCGGAAGTCATTTAGATCAAAATAAAATCTCTAAAAATAAAAAAAAATATAGGATAAATACCGCTATAGAAAAATTGGAGGAGCAAGAAGCTAAAAAAGTGCAAATACCTAAAGAGAAGGATTGGAAAACTGACCTAGGCAATTTAGGGAGGATGAAAGGACGATGGGTGTGATAAGAACAAGTCGAAAGTGCATCCGAAGCTCAGGAAGATAAGGGAGGAAGCTAAGACCCTTGGGAGGAAGATGAATGGGGATCGGAGGAAGAACAAGACTCGGACAAGAATGGCTTCTAGATGAGAGGAGAAGGCCTTAAATAGCCAAAGGCCACCCGAGGCAGTTATGATTGCAGATCGACTTTAGCCGGTTAGCATGCGCTGCATGTCCCACTCATCATGACAAAGGAGTGGTGACAGATGGAGTCTTTATGGCACCGTACCTGGGGTAGAGTTTCGATGGGAGATATGAAGGATCATCTCCTCAAACTTATTTTAGATTTAAAAAACTTTGGTGCCAGTATGATAAATGCCAAAACATCTCATCCTGATGAGTGAAGGAAACTCAAGAAAGAATTTTGGCAGTCGCTTTTTTACTCCCTTTCTTTGAATTTCGAACTCAGGAGTAGGAAGACTATTATTGGGGGTAAACCTTGCTCCTGTCGAAGTTTAGTTTGGTGCACGTCCAAATGATACTTGTATTTAAAGAAGAGCTTCAATCGCGATTTCCTTCATTCGAACTTCTCCAACAGTCGAACTCCTTCCGAACTTCCCCATAGCTGAACTCCTTCCAGACTTCGCCTTCAATCGGATTCCTCCATTAGACAAATTTTCCCTCAGATCTCTCCTCCAGCTGATCTACATGTAGATTCCTCCAACATACCTACTTCTAGATTCCCCCAGTGGATCCACATTCAAACATCTTTGGCAGACTTCCTTTAAGATTTCTCCAGTCGCAGAGCTTTCGAACTCCTTTTGGCTGAACTTCCGACAGTCGACTAGAAAGGTATCCTTACCAACACGAATTTGACTCCATACACAACATGAACCAACTCATGCATAGACAACCTTAGAGGAGTCCGAACTACTTTGGAATTGATATAACTTAAAGTTCATCACCTACTAATGTTTACTCCTTCGAACTTCAACTATTAAATCCTTATGGACTGGCACGTCATGACAACAGATACTATCCTCCGTAACAAACCCCACATGGCCTCGAGTGACCCACTACAGATGGTTATGGCTGTTGCTATCAGTTTGTTATAGGCTCTGTCTATAAAAGAAATCCTATAGATACATTTTCTCTGGGCTCTCTTCTTCTTCCCAATACTGTGCTACTTTCTTTCCTAAGCACTTCATTTCTATTGACCAGAAGAGCTGACTTGATCGTCGAAGGATCCTAATGAAGCCACCACCCTTGACTCCGATCAGGACATATCTTGTAGGTCCCTGATAGTGACCTCATTTTCTCCAGCTCTAGCAAATTTTGACGTTTGGCAGTTCTCTGCACTAACAGTTAGCCACCTCAAATCAGAACTGGATCAACAAAAATGACCAGGTAAGTGACATCGATGGAAGGGATATGCCATTAACTTGACAAGAATGCATTCAAGTCGAGTAGCTCTCAATTAAAAATTAGTCAGTCATATCTACTAGACTTACTTTAGACACTAAATTATCAAATTACAATCAATTGGGTTAGCCTACAATTAAGGATCGAACCATGGAGCCAAATTAGATCTTGACTTGATCAAGTCACATCTCAATGTGATTCAATCTTGACCCAGACTTAACCTTATTAGACTGGTCAAATCTAAGCTTTCTTTGATCCCACCTAACCAACCTTTGATTCGATTTGATCAACTGCTAGACCTAATTAAGCTACCCAAGCCCGAACCTAATTTTATGAAGATATCTTATATCTAAAAATTCATAATTTTTAGATCTAATTAATTTCATAATCTTAATTCTTAATTAAGTTTTGGGTTCATGAATAAAACATGTAACAAAATTCTAGGGTTTCAGTATCCAGAGTTTTGCAAAAAATAAGTTCTAATTTTTGATTAAGGACAAACACGCAGCATCCCTATATATCATAAGAACATCCCATCGAATGGAAGGAGAGAGCCTTCAAATCCTACTTTGTTCTTATGATCGGACGGCCACGAAAAATGTCTTAATCAGAAATATATTTTTTAAAATAAAAAAAAATAGATCTAAATCATATATCACATATACAAAAGATCTAACCTATACATGTCTTGCATACATGTCATGTATCATAACTTAATAAACCATGCATGCTTTCAGATCTAAAATATTATATATTCAATTTAAGAAATAAAATTTTAAATTTGATCACATAAAAAATAAAACTATTTTAGTATTTTATAGAACTATTTTATAACTAGTCTAGTTATAAAAATTAAAAACTATATATTCTATTTTTTAAATCTAGTTATAATAATTATAACATAAGAAAAATAATAAAAAAATAGATCTAAAATCATATTTAATCAAATTAACAACTGAAGGAAAAATTCTATTTTTTGGATCAGGTTCGTTCAGATCTGATTGGATCAAGAGGAATATTTCAAAAAAAATTTTCTCTTAGATCCAAATTAGATATGAGATCCTTCAAATCTAATTTTATTGATCTAATAAAATAAAATAAAATAAATCTAATTTAATTATACCTTTGTTATGGGTAATCCTAAATGCACCGGAAGACGTAACCATGTCTATTAGGCATTGGATGCTTTGGGCTGGATGGATGAAGTTGGCTCAATATTCTGGATAGCGTGAGAGACTCAATTAGGAGTCCAGTCTATGCAAATGGTGGGTCTACTTAACTAAGAAGTGGATCAATATTTTGGATACGGTGAGATTCATGAATTAGAGACCAAAGTTGGGTGCACCATGATTAGAGAACATTGAAACAAGAGTTGTTCACTCATTGGCTAACCCATCACCAATAACTATTAGGTGAGGTGAATGAGCCAGTTGGTGAGACTGCACCACCACTAGAAATCATTAATCGTGGAGATTTTCGCATTCAAGGAGGAGTGTAGGGATCCAAGAAAATAGTGGAGCTAATTTTTTTAAAAATAAAATTGCTAAACAAATTGGTCAAGTATAATTATAGTATCTAACTAGAATCTTTAACTCTCTACAGAAAAATTCTGCATCCAATACCATTAGCACGTATCCTGGACACACATGACTGACAACCCAATTACAAAGATTGCTCAGAACTAAAAATCATTTTGATTTCGAGAAGTTAACCTATGTATTGGATCAGACCCCACCTTACAGCCCGTCCATCCACTGAATAGAGAGCATTTTGAAAAATGATAGACGAAGTTATGAGATATTACATGTTCATGTATGACTCCAAGATATGACACTCCCATTGCTCACTGTAGAGAGTTTTGTATAGAGAAGCCAGTATCATGTTAGATATATGGCCTGAGCAGAATTGGCTGACACTTGTAATACACTTTTAGGGGCAAAATTGTAATTTGACTATAATAATAAAATGGGTTATTTTCTATCCACAATGTGTATTTAGTGTTGTGATACATCCTTTGAGTTAATGTAATAATAATCATATTTTCAAGAGTTAAAAATTTAAGACATGAATAATCATTATTAACTATAAAAAGCTCCCGACATAGGATCATCAGAGGATGGTGATTGATCCAAAGGTTGGTGTACATCGCTTCTCTTTAGTAGATGAGTCTGAGTCTATGGTGTGAGACACCGAGCGAGAGTACAGGTACTCTTAGAGATGAGGGCACTGAGCGTGACCACCTCGAGTAGTCATTAGGGAGTCTACTTCTCCTCATGATTGACTCGATGCTGCAGTGTGTGTCTGGTTCTTTGACCTGAGATGCTCGCAGTTCACCTGAGGGTGTTATAGTTTGACTATACCATTACTCGTCCTTAGCCATATAGGAACCTGAGGTGTATGTTGGCTATAGCATGTTCATTGTAGGAAACTGGATTGCATCAAGATGGAATCTATCTACCTCGGTGGTAGAGGAGAGCCCTATGATGAATCATGAGAAATCAAGTCCAAATCCATGGCCATGGTAGAGTGAAATAATAGAAAGAGTTTCTATTTAGATTTTCACATTGACTCGAATCGAATGATACATCATGACAGAAACTAGGGTTTGACGAGTTACCTAACCCTAATCTGATCGGGGCTCAAGATAGAAGAACTTAATCACACAGGTAGCTGCACCAGAGTTCGCATTCAGCTCTGATGGGTTGCACATATACTCTAGGTGTCATTGTGTGATTTTGGGAGCAATTAGAATGATTTAGATGATCGATCATTCTAGCTTTCGAATCAGAAGAGTTCTGATCCATCGAAAGGAGTTTCGATGATGTCTATGATAGAGATCATGACATATCCTACTTACTACAGAACTGAACTAACTGGGTCACACAAAACAAAGGTTGAATCTGTGATCATCAATTGAACGATCTAGTTCAATTGATCTGAATGAGATTCAATTAGGTTAAGGAAAATCATGCTAGCACTCGATTGAACCTAACGTTCTTCTTTTCTATCAAAAATAAGTTGTCCTGATGAGCCAAAGGAGTTTGTGCTCAATCAGAGGCCTTCATATGTCTGACTGGAGGTTGTCCAGTCAGAATAAGGTTATCTTATTTGTAAGACATTAACATCTTCT
>QRFJ01000439.1:24101-41087 GCA_006176705.1 Cocos nucifera | reverse complement strand
GAGCCACTATATCAATCGAGAACAATGCAACCTCGAGAAGGGCCCGCACATCTATAATGGTGGAAGACCTCAGACTTAATCTTTTCTTAGGGAGAATTGATTCAGGTCTCATTAAACTAGACTTATCATAGTCATAACAATTATGACTAACCTAGTGGCATGGGTTAGCTCGGATTATTGACCACCTCAGATCAAACTGTGTCAACAGATATGGCCAGGTAAGTGAGACTAGTGGAAGGAATATGCCATTAACTCATACAAGAACGCATTCAGGTCGAGTAGCTTCTAATTAAAAATCAGTCGGTCGTATGTGCCAAACTTACCTTAGACACCAAATTGTTGAGTCAGAACCAATTGGGTTAGCCTACAATCTAGACTCTAACCTCTGAGCCTAATTAGGTCTTGCTTGATCGTGACTCAATCTTGACCCAGACTTAATCCTATTAGGCTGGTCAATTTAAACATTGTTGATCCCCGCTAACCAACTCTTGATTCGGTTTGATTAACCACTTAGACCTAATTGAGCTACCCAAGCCCGAACCCAGTATTATGAATATGTCTTAGATCTAAAATTCTTAATTTTAGATCTAATTAATATTTTATAATATTAATTTTTAATTAAGTAGGGTTCATAAATAAAATATGCACAATAAATCCTAGGGTTTCAGGATCTAGGGTTTTGCAGAAAGTAAGTTTTGGATTTTTGATTAAGGACGAACACAGCACCCCTACACGTCATAAGAATCGCCCCATCGGATGGGAGGAGAGGGCCTTTAAACCCTTCTTCATTCTTATGATCGGACGGCCAAGAGGAATGCCTTAATCAGGAACATGCAATACTACAAAACAGTTTTAGATCTATATCATATATCTCATATACAAATTAGATCTAATCATGGCATATTTTACATACATCTCATGTATCGAATCATGCATATTTTCAGATCTAAATTATCTCATAATAATCTAAAAAATTAGATTTAAATTGATCTAATCAAAATAAATTCTAATCTAGATAATTATGTAGAACTATTCTACAACTAGTCTAGACATGCATCAATCATATCTCATATGATATTTAAAATTAAATAATTTTATTTGCTATTTTTTAGATGTTATTATAACCATTATAATATCAAAAAATAGTAAATAAATCAATCTAAAATATGATTTAATCAAATTAAATTAAAAACATACAAGACTATTCTATAGAACTATTCTATTTTAGAACTAGTCATGCATATTTTCTAATCTTAGATCTAAATTATTTAATTTTAATTTTTTTTGATTTTAGATCTAATCACATCTCATGTGACATCTAAAATCACTTATTTTTTAATTAAAATAAATTTAAAATTAGATCTAAATACTTTTAGAACCTTGGCTTTGATACCAGTTGAAGGGAAATCCTAATTTTCCAGATCAGGTTCGTTCAGATCTGATCAGATCAAGAGATATATTTTAAAAATTTTTATTCTTTGATCCATATTAGATCTGGGATATTTTAGATCTAATTATTATTATTTTAAAAATTAAAATAAATTAAATTAGATTTAATTTATCTTGAAGTGGGTAATCCTATTACCCATTGATGATCCTGTAAGCAGCGGAAGGTTCTGGATCTAGCCACGCAAGTGCCTGGCCTCTACCGGTATCCACTTGGGCTGGATCTAGAGATCCTCTTCTTCTCTATCATGTCTCCAAAAATTAGATTTGGATCTGATCTGGAGGATCTTCAAAACTCCTTTTGAAGATCAGCAGTTGTCCTTTGCAGCAGTGCAGCCTTCTAGCTTTCAGTCGCCTTTCTCTCATCTGGATCGCACCAACCAAGGTCCAAAACTCCTTTTGGACATGGAGAGGAGAGGGAGAAGGTGGGTTTGGCATGGAGGAGGAGAGGAGAAGCAGCCTTGGGGCATGGAGAATTGTGATTCCAATCTTAATTTGAGTTGGGCGCAGGGTCTTATTTATAGACTAAGCGTGATCCAACTCCTCTTCTTCCCAACCAATCACAACTCCTTTGTGAAATCAGATCTAAATCTGATTGGTGGGAATAGAGTCCCCTAGATTCCTCCTTAGAGGGTGCCTAAGATCAGTCAAAGTTGGTTCTTAGGAGAACTCTAATTGGAATCCAAAAAGGAGATGGAGTCCCTGTCCAACAGGGACTCCTGGGCGCCTCCAGCTTGGGCACACGCCAAGGGTGGCGTGCGCCCTCCTCCTTGCTAGGTTCTGGTAGGGGGACAAGCCCCCACCAGCTCTCCAATAGGTGCGTGACACGTGGACAAAAGTTAAAGTGTCAATGGTCAACATTTGACCAGTCAAAGGTCAACTTTTGACCAAAGTCAAAGGACAAGAAATGGCAGGTGACCAAAAATGGCAGGTAATGTCTTACAAAATAAGACAACCTTTTCTGACTTGGACAAGCTCCAGTCAAACAAAGTGAAGGCCTCTAAATGAGCACAAACTCTTTTGGCTCAGTCAGGACAACTATTTATGATAGTAAAAGAAGAACGTTAGGTTCAATCGAGTGCTAGCACGATTTCCTTGAACCTAATTGAATCTCATTCAGATCAATTGAACTGGATCAGTTCAATTGATGATCACCAGATTCAAATCCTTATTTGTGTGACCCAGTTAGGTTCAGTTCTGTATGGTAATGGGATATGTAATGATCTCTATCATCGACATCATCGAAACTCCTTTCGATGGATCAGAACTCTTCTGATTCGAACAGCTAGAATGATCGATCATCTAAATCATTCTAATTGCTCCCAAAATCCACCAGTGACACCTAGCAGTATATGGTGGCAATCCATCAGAGCTGAATGCGAACCTCTTGGTGCAGCTACCTGTGTGATTAAGTTCTTCTATCTTGAGCTCCGATCAGATTAGGGTTAAGGTGAACTCGTCAAACCCTAGTCTCTGTCATATGATGTAATCATTCGATTTCAAGTCCAATGTAAAAACCTAAATAGAAACTCTTTCTATTATTTCACTCTACCATGGCCATGGACTTCTGGACTTGATTCTCATGATCATCATAGGGCTGCTCCTCTACCACCGAGGTAGATAGATTCCATCTTGATGCTATCCAGTTCCTACAATGAACATGCTATAGCCAACATACACCTCAGGATTCCATATGGCTAGGAGACCGAGTAATGGTGTAGTCAAACTATAACACCCTCAAGGTGAACTGCCGATGCACCTCAGGTCAAAGAACCAGACACACTACTGTAGCATCGAGTCAGTCATTGACGAGAAGGTAGACTCCCTAATGACTACTCGAGGTGGTCACGCTCAGTGCCCTCGTTCTCTAACGAGTACCTGTACTCTCACTTCGGTGTCTCCACACCATAGACTCAAGACTCATCTACTAAAGAGAAGCGATTGTACACCAACCTTTCGGATCAATCACCATCCTCGTGATGATCCTATGGTCGGGAGCATTTTATGAGTTAATAATGATTATTCATGTCTTAAATTTTCAACTCTTGAAAATATGAATTATCATTACCATTAACTCAAAGGATGTATCACAAACACTAAATACACATATATGATAGAAAATAATCCATTTTATTGATATTAGTCAAAATTATAATTTTGCCTCTAGAAGTGTATTACATGTGTTAGCCAATTCTGACTTCTACGGCACATATATCTAACAATGCTCACAAGACTTGCCTATTTGGATAGGCCACATCCTTGTCCAGCTGGTCTCCTATTGCCTCTTCACTCCACCACAGAGATTAAGAACATATAGAGTAGCCTGGACAACTCCTTAAGGATACGACCTCTCAAAAATCTCCATATCGTACAATGTGGACAGCTCGTCCGATCAGCATTGCCCTAAATGCCTGCACACAAGACCATCCGAGCATGGCAACACCATTGCCCCATAATTATGCCATGACGGACCAGTCTCCTATGGGCCATGGGGGAGTCTGGAATGCGACCAAAGATCCACGCCCCTATTCAAACTAAGAGGAATCCTTGAGTATCCACAAGTATCCTAGTGGTCCACCGTCATGCCAATATCACGTGTCTCGAGCCTCTGGATATCATGCCACGACCATGCCGCACCATGGCTAACCATTACCCTCTCAATACCCCAGGAAGGCATACGCCTAATCTCCACCCTGGGGATTGCGAAGTATCGAGCAGCATTGCATTTTCATAGCAACCCAGTAAAGCCAAAATCCTTCACAGCATCATGCCATGCCCACACTGGCACCCCCTGTGACAAGCCTACAAACAAGCCCGTGATACTATGATAGTGGTTATGTGTAACCACTGCTATATCTTTTTTTATATTTTTTTAAAAAAATTATATAACTCTAAAATTTAATATCTATCTTCATCGTTCATTATCTAAATAATTATCATTAAAGTATCATCATAAAAGATCACCTCGATTCGATAGCCCTAGCTTCTTCAATCAGTAAAATTTGATTTTTGACGACCATGAATGATGGCATTGATAATCTGATAGATGGAGACCATCGATGAATCCAAAAATCTACAACAATGATCTCGTAATGTTTGTAGCATACTATCAAAGTTTTAGTTCAATTAGATATCGTTATCATAGTCAATTTAGCATGAAATGATTTCAGCCGTTAAATGAGAAACAGGTGATTAAAAGATCAAATGGTGTCCGATTATGAGATAATTTTTTAATTAAATGATCTTTGCTATAATTTTAATTATTTTATATGATGATAATCATAAAATTTAAATTATTTCTATATAAATTTTTTATGTTAAGTAGATCTTGTAAAAGTACAAGTATAATTACTAAAGAAGTTTAAGAACGGGTATCAAGCGATGTATAGTTTTGTATCATTCTTAGACTCAGGATTTGAATTTTATGATCACCACCATAAAAATGATTACAGTAGCAGTCGAGATCATTTATCTCAAAAATTATCTTATAATTGGATACTGTTTGGTCCTTTGATCATTCATCTCTTATTTAACGATCAAAATTATTCTCATACTAAATTGACCTATGATAACGATATCCGATTAAAGTAAAACTTTGATAGTATGCTACAAATATCATCAAGATCATCATTGCATATTTTTGGAATCCATCAGTAGTCTCCATCTATCAAATCATCAGCACTATCGTTTATGATTGTCAAAATCAAATTTTACTGATTGATGAAGCTAGGACTATCAGATCGAGGTGATCTTTTGTGATGACACTCAAATGATAATTATTTAGATAATAAATGATGAAGATGGACATTAAATTTTATAATTATATAATATTTAAAAAATAAAAAAAAAAATTATTAATCTATGGTAGCGGTCCAAAAATCACTACCATAGGCAGCGGTCCAAAAATCGCTGCCATAGGTTAGGTTATAATTTTCCATGCCCATCCTCAATTTTATTTTTTCTTCGATCGAGCTCTCTCTCTCTCTCCCTTCTCTCTACCACCAGTGAGGCCCCTCCCCTCTGTTTCCTTCCTCGACCAATGCCACCTCCTCCCCTGCCTTATCTTTCTTTGTCGGGAGGCACCGCCTCCTCCCCCACCTCATCTTTCTTTGTCGATCGGTGTTGCCTCCACCATCACCTTCACCTTCTTCCCTGATTGACCCGACCACTGGTTCTAAGTCTCATACATAGTGATGGATGTGGACTTATGAACTTAAGTGCCAAAGAAGGATACTAATATTTCATTACAGACGACCTATCTGGGCATGGGTGCATCTGGCCTGAATTATTTGAAATGTTCAAATGATTCAATAATGAAATAGAAAAATAAATTGAAAAGATATTAGAACTCTTCGATTGGATTGAGGAGGTGAATACTTATTCAGTGAGTTTTTGATATATCTAGGAGAGAATTGGATTCTCTCTAAAGTGGATTTCTTTACGGAACACAGTGTATCTAAAAGAAGAAATTGAACTTTGTTAGACATGGTTTAATCCATTATAGGGTTCACTTGTCTACCTATTTCAGGGTTGTGCTCTTGTGGCTACTAGTTATACTCTGAAAAAAGTTTTGAGTAAATCTATCACATAGATTCCATATGAGATATGGATCGGGACGTAGACCTAGATTCTCTCACTTTCTGATTTGGAGTTGATCAGCCTAAGTCATATATTTGCATATAGATAAACTTGGATCCTGATCTAATAAGTATTTAAGGATTATTAATTCTACTATGCTAAAGAACTTAAGATGTTCATTAGCAGTAGGGCATTCCTTTTGAAAAAAAATTCCTTAGAGAAGAAACTGATGTCTATCAAGTTAAACTTGTAAAAGTTTGACTGATAGAAAAAAACTAACGTAATCTAGTAAATCTACAGAACCAGATTTGATCAGATCAAATCTGGAGCCCATTAAAGTATCACCTTTAAGGAGATCCGATAGAGTATCGCATTAGCTGGATAGATACTTTAGTATCTAGGTCCGAGATGGCAATCCTGTTGAGCTCGATGAGAACAACAAGGATCTGGTCACCTATAGGGATATAATGCAGTGATCTGACTCTGAGAAGTGGCCTGGAGCCACATGATCCAAATTGAAGTCCATGGAAATCAATAGTGTATGGACACTAAATGATTCACCTGAAGGGATAAAATCCATTCAGTGTGAATGGATTTTCAAAAGGATCAGAGTAGCGCAGACGGAAAGGTAAAGACCTTAAAGCCCATTTGGCTATTACCTTAGAATTAGAACATACATTTTGAACGTATGCCTTTGTTATAAACAAAGACAAATCCTACATTTGTAATTAGGCAAAATATTCTGTAGTGTTATTCCTTGTGTTATCTATGGATGAAATTCTCTTAATCGAAAATGACATCCCAGCATTGTAAGGAATAAAGGTTTAGCTGTCATCTTATTTCTCTATGTACGAGATCAGATATGATATACTCGCTAAGGGTAGTGAGTAGATACTGATCCAAGTGAGAACCACCGAAAGATTGTATGGACAATCTTTAAGTATTTGGGAAATACTAAGGTCCGATGACTCAAATATGGAAATACTAATTTAAAACATGTGAATATTTTAATTTCAGTCAGAACAAGATGACAACTAGAGAATGTCGGCTCATACCCTAATTATAGGAGCAATCTACTGGAAAGGTTCTAAGCAGGATACTTTAGCCTATTCAGTTAGTGATGTAGAGACATCGTGGCATGTGATGTTGCCATGTAAGCTGTATAGTTGCTGAGGTTCATTAACAGGTTGGGAGTGGCACCCTCCACCGATGGTCCAGTCCTATCGTAGCATTAAAGCCATAGCTCAGACTAAAAAACTAAAGAACCAGCATATTCTGCATTGCTATCATCTTTGATTTTTTATCAGGGTGACGTCGATCTTTGGAAGATCGATCGAAAAGGAGAACTTGACTGACTCATTTGCTAACTGACCATTTGCTAATTTGCTAAGGCCTTGGAACTAAGGAGTTCTACGAACTCAAGTGAAAGATAGGATATTTGAAATCATTTTGATTAGCTTTAGTCCAAGTAGAAGTTATTGGAAAATATATCCTAAAGCCAATCATCTAAGTGGTAGATGATTGGAATTAGTATATGAGTTATTTAATAATAATAGTTATTTAGCTGGTTCATCATAAAAGTTCTATCTTCCTTAAATAAACTCCTAAATTATGATGAAATCCTTAGAATCATAATCGATCGATAATAGAGGATTTATCGAATGGTTCTTAAATTGTTCGCGATCAAATGATAAGTTATTAACAAGGATAACTTATCGAGTGTAGGTCGCTGTATGCCATATGCATTGAGTTGTCCTCATAACCAAGTGGTGTGGAGACACTGGTATGGCATCCAGGTGAGATGTAGGAGTACATCAGCACTGAACATGATCAATGTAGCACTCTACTATCAAGAATAGCTAGCTAAGGCCAATGAGTATAAGTATCCCTCCGACCTAAGATCACCACGGTGACTTGCAAGCAACTCACTATACTTTGGTGTCGGACTATCTATATTTCTAATATAGGTTAGAAAGATTTTTGGATACAGTCAAGTACTTGTTAAGTCGGTGTGTGAGTCAAGATGAGATTGACAACTCCTGATTAACTTTAGAAAGAGAATGTCTCACTATGATTCAATTTAGCAAAACCTAAGCCTCGGTAATTCTCGTGAGGTGTCACGGGATTTGAAAAATTTTGAGACACAATAGAGATGACTTGTATGAGTGTTTGACAACATACTCAAAGTCATCTTGAGCATTATTGGTCATAGGAATGAATTATACGATAACCATGGGCTAGGGTTCTAAGAATGTTGCTTTGCATATATTTGACCTATCCAGACGTCGGGAATCATTGCTAGATGATAACTTCGATTGGCACAAGAATTGATTCCTATGCTATCGAGTTAGGTTCGAACCAATGGGATCACACACATTAGAGCTTGTAACCTAATCAGATGGTTAATCAATGATTAAAAATCTTTCTAAGATCAAACGATCAAGATGATTGATGTTTGACCTAATGCAAATGTTGCAGGAGGATTGATTAGCAATTGGATTGCTAATTGGCTCAATTTGATTGAGCAATCAGGCTGAGATCAAGTATAATTGAATTAGATTCAATTAAAATTAGTTTGAACTTAATTGGGTTAAGTCTAATTGGTTTATTGGATAAGCCAATTGCAAGAGAAAATCAATTCCTAGTTGGACTAGGATTTAAGTGCATCTAATTCCAAATTGACTTTGGATTTAAATCAGATTTAAATCTTGATTCAATCTAATTTAATTAATCTCCTAATTGGACTAGGATCATCCTTAATTGGATTGCATTTGATTTAGTTTAAATAGGATTTAAATTAGATTTAAAATAATTTTGACCTAGTCAAACTAGAGGAGTCCTAGTTGGACTGGGACTCTCTCTCTTTCTCTTGCGCCTAAGAAAGCCCACGCCCACATATATTTTTTTGAGGTTTATGTGAACATTTTCATGCCAATGAGAGGTCCCCACACCCCACCTATCAGATTATTTGGAATATATCTTGACTTGGTCAAAACTAGAAGGAAGTTGGAAATTGTTTCCCACTTGGAAGAGTCTTCTTGGACCCAAACTCCTCCCTCCCTTGTGCGCCAACTCTACCCACACCCCTCTATCTTATTCAGCCCTTTTTTTCTTTGCTTTTGTGTGTAAGAATCAGTGGTTACATGAAGAAATAAGTAGGAGGGGTGTCCAAGAGTTGGACGCCCCATAGACGTCCTCCTTTGACTAGGTTTTGACCTAGTCTTACAACAAAAGGTGGATGCCTCTTTTGAGATGGTTTTAGCACATAAAAAATCCTAAAAAAATTATAAAAAATTAGAGAAGAAGGAGGAGAAGTCATGGAGGATTTGTGGCACCAAGATCTTAGGAGAAGATTCGTCCATTAGGACATCAATTGTTGATGTCTTGAAGGGAAAAAGGTAAGAGAAAAGTTATTTTCTCTTAGAGATTTTTGTAACCTTCTTCTTGTTTTTCTTTGTGTGATTTTTATATGATAAAAATATAAGATGAAGAGATGAAGGGCATTAGAAAAGATGGGGCCAAGATTCTTAGAGAAAAGATCTTCATCTGGACATCAAATGTTGATGTCTTGAAGGCATAAAGGTAAGAGAAGATTGTCTTCTCTTGTTATTTTCATTTAATATTTTCTTCTTATTTTCTTTATATATTTTTATGTGATAAAAATTTGAGAGAGAGAGAGGAAGAGGGCATGGGGATTTGTGCTTCAAGGTGTTGGGGCATAGTGATCATCTTTGGACATGATCTGATCATATCT
Source organism: Cocos nucifera (assembly GCA_006176705.1). Taxonomy (NCBI): domain Eukaryota; kingdom Viridiplantae; phylum Streptophyta; class Magnoliopsida; order Arecales; family Arecaceae; genus Cocos; species Cocos nucifera. The sequence goes on along the minus strand of QRFJ01000439.1, from coordinate 31,309 downwards.
TGATGTGAGAAGAAGAAGAGAAGAAGGTTTTCTCTTATGGTTTCTTTGAGAACCCTTCTTCTTCTTTTTTTATGAGATTTTTATATGAATAGAATTAGAAATCTTAGATCTAAAAACTTAGAAAAATTTCTAGAGAAGAAGGTCTCCTCTTGTCCTAGCATAGAGATGTTTTCAGGACATCAACTATTGATGTCCTGAAGGAGAAGATTTGTCTTCTCTTAGGATTTATTTTTTCTTGATTTTATTTTCTGATTTATGGGAGATTCAAGGGTTGGATTCCTTCCTTATTTCTCCTCATGTTCTTCATCTCTTAGAGCATCCTAGAGATCCAAAGAACATGTATTTGATTAACCATCAGGAGGGATCCACGAGAAGCTAGCACTTCGAGCAAATCTTCGTTCGACGAACCTCTGATCTGTGTTGCAGGTTCGTATGGATCTCCTATAGAGGTTGGACGCTTGTGCGGCTTTGAAGGCAACAACAGATTCAATCATGGAGTTCTCAACCTGTGCAAAGATAAGAGATCTAATCTCTTGGTGACCTAGATGCGATCTAGGATTAGATCTAGAATTGTTCTAGATCTAGGTATTGGTATGATCAATATCACTTATGATTAATTTAATTTCAGATTTATATTTACATCATAACATGTTATTGATCTTTGATGTAGGATTTTATAATTTGATTACGTGCATGTTGTATATTAAATAGTTTAATCTGTGTCTTCTGCTGCTCCATATTATAAAAAAGTTTTGAAATCTATGCATGAGACCTTGCATGTTTCTCAACAACTAATCCCCTCTTGGAGTTTTCCATACTAAATTTTTTTAGCACCTCCTCTCTGTGCATCTTTTGTGAGAGACCTAGTATCCTATTTGGTCTATCCCTATAGACCTTAATTTCTAGAATAAAGGATGCCTCTCCTAGATCTTTCATGGAGAATCCCTTAGACAACCATATTTTGACTGTAGTCAACATGGGAATATCATTCCCAATTAGGAGGATGTCATCCACATACAGTATTAGAAAGACAACAGCGCTCTCATTGATCTTTTTGAAAATACAGGGCTCCTCCTCATTCTTGATGAATCAAAATGATTTCATTACATCATTAAAATGAGCATTCCAGCTTCGAGATTCTTGATTAAGTCGATATATGGACCTTTGCAGCTTGCATACCTTATGATCATTATCACTGGATGTGAAACCAAACGGCTATTCCATATAGATATCTTTCTTAAGATATCCATTTAAGAATATCATTTTCACATCCATCTGTTATATTTTGTAATCGAAATAGACTGCAATAGTAAGCAAAGTGTGGATTGATTTGAGCATGGCTACTGGTGAAAAAGTATCTTGATAGTCAATGCTTTCGTATTGACTATACCCTTTTGCTATGAGCCTTGCTTTAAATGTCTCTATATTCTCATCGGCACCTATCTTTCTCTTGAAGATCTATTTACACCCAATAGGTACTATACCTTCAGGTGGATCTACCAAGGTCCAGACTTGGTTCGAATGTATTGAGTTAATCTCTAACCTCATTATTTCTAACCATTTCTCGGAGTGGATATCTGATAATGCCTCGTCATAGGTTTTGAGATCATTACCATGAACCCCATTTTCTGTGAGGAATATTTTTTCTATATCTTTTGACCTTTCAGGAGGATAGAAAATTCTACTTGATTTATGAGGTAGAGGAGGTAGTGTCTGGGTTGGCTCAATCAGATTGGGTTCTATAGGTTCCTTAGCTCATTTCTTATAGGAGACTTCCCCTCGAGTCTAATCTATCTTTTGATGCCACGATCCAGAATAAATTATTTTTCAAGAAAGATGGTATGTCAACTCACAATCACATTGTAATCTTTTAGAAGATAGAAATAATATCCTAATAACTTTTTAGGATATCCAATAAATCGAGCTCTAAAAAATCTAGACTCTAATTTGTCCATCTGTTGTCTCTTGATATGGATCGAACAATCTCAAATTCTGAGATGACTCAGACTTGATTTCTTACCATGACATATCTCATACAGTGTGATAGGAACGATCTTAGAGAAAACCCTATGCAGTAAATATATAGCGGTCATCGGACTTTGTCCCAAAAGAAACTCAGGAACCATGAAGCTCATCATGGATCGGACCATATCTAATAAGGTCCGATTTCTCTATTCTAAAATCTTGTTGAGTTAAGACATTTTAGGTGGAGTCTATTGAGAGACTATGCCATTATCCTTAAGATAATCTAGAAATTCCTGACTAAGGTATTTGCCTCCTCGATCTGATCGAAGAATATTAATGGATTTTCCTATTTGCATTTCTACTTCAAGTCTAAAATTCTTGAATATTTCAAAGGCTTCAGACTTATGTCACATAAAATACATATACCCATACCAAGATAGATCATCGGTAAAGATGATGAAGTAGATGTAATTATCTCTGACCGGCACATCAAATGGACTGCATACGTCAGTATGTACTAGGGCAAGTAGGTCTGTGGCCCTTTCCCCATGTCCTACAAAGGAGAGCTTGGTCATTTTGCCATGAAGGCATGATTCATAAATCGGATATGACTCATAAGTCAACGGACTCAATAGCCCATATTTCTCCAATTTGTTAATCCTATCTTCTACTATATGACCTAGCCTAAGATGCCAAAGATACCTATCGTTTAGACTATCCCTAGGTCTCTTTAATCCTATGGCATTCACGTTTTACTCGATATTAAAAATAGAAACATCAATATGTGATTGATAGAGACCATTTATAAGAAAACCACTTAAAATTTTATTTCCTTCAAAAAGAATATTACAATGGTCCTTAAGAAAACTAATTACATAGCCTTTCTGTGCTAAACATGAAATAGAAATCAAATTTCTATTTGCTGCAGGCACATAAAAATAGCCCCTAAGAAGTAAATCTAATCCTGACGATAATCGCAGAGGATAGATTTCCACAGCCACAACAGCAACTCTTGCTCCATTTTCGATGCGTAGGATCATCTCACCATCCCTCAGCCTCTTGCTCTCCTCAAGATCTTGCATGAAAGTGCACAAATGAGCACTAGAACTAGAGTCAAGTACCCAACTAGATGTAGAAGAAATCATAAGATTAGATTCTATAATGAGCATACCTCCAGAAGGACTTGTCTTCTTCTTATTCTTCAAGCTGGCTAGGTACAAAGGGCAATTTTGCTTCCAATGGCCGTCAGTATTGCAATAAAATTATTTTTCTTTGTCAGCGGCCTTCTTCTTTAGCTCTGCCTTCTTCTTCTTTCCACATTTTACCTTCTGCTTCTTTATGAATTTCTTTTTCTTTTTAAAAGACTTTCTCTTGGAAGAAATCTGCTTCACAGCAACTACTGAGCCTTTAAAATCTTTCATAGAAAGCTCAGTAGTAACCAACATGTTCATAAGTTCAGCTAAGGTGTTCTAAAGTTTATGCATATGGTAGTTCATGATGAACTATCCATATATATCAGTCAAGGACTGCAAGATTATATCAATCTACAGATCCTAATCTAACTTGACACCGAGCTTCTCAAGCTCTTCTAAGTCCTTGTCATCATCAGACAATGATCATAGACTGACTGTTCATCATACATTTGAGCCTTAAATAGTCTCTTAGTGACTTGATATTTGGCTACATGACTTTGTTCACCAAACAACTCTTGCAGGTGAGCCAACATTTGGTGGCTAGTCTTAATGTCTTCATGTTGGTGCTGGAGCTCATCAGACATCCAGCCCAATATGTAATACCTAGCTTTGTTATCTTCATCTATCCATTTTTAAGAGAAGTTCTCTGATCAGCGGATAGACATGCTGGTAAAGTGGGAGGATCCTATTCCAACACATGAGTCAACTTCTCGAAATCCAAAATAATTTTGAAGTTCAGGAGAAAATCCTTATAGTTGGGTTCGATTAGTCTATAGGTGTCCAAGATACGGGCTAGTGGGTTGGACACAGATATTTTTTCATAGAGAATCAAAGTTTCTAGTTAGATTTTATAATTAGACTTAATCAATTTATTTAAAAATTTTATTTTTAAATAAATTAGGCTCTCATTATTTACTCGAATCCATACACTCTCTTGGTAGAGATGCAAAAATCTCCATGATTATAGATTTCTAGTGGATGGTGAGGTTCCACCGACTGGCTCATCACCTCACCTAACAGTTATTGATGATGGATCAATCGATGAGTGGACAACTCTTATCCAATAATTCTCTAATCATGTTGCATCCAAACCTGATCTCTAATTCATGAATCTTATCCTATCCAGAATATTGATCCACTCCTTAGTTAAGTCAGACCCACCATTTGCATGAATTAGATTTTTTATTGGATCCCTCACCATATCCAAAATATTGAGTTCAACCCATCTTCCAACCTATAGTATCTAATGCCTAATAAATATGGTTGCATCTTTTTGGTGCAACCGAGCCACTGTAACCAGCCGAGAATAATCAACCCCGAAAAGAGCCCGCACATCTACAATGGTGGAAGATCTTAGACCTAATATTTTCTTAAGAAGATTTAATTTAGATCTCTTTAAACTTGACTTGACTTAGTCATAACAATTATGACTAACCTAGTGGCATGGGTTAGCTTGAATTATTAGCCATCTCAAATCAAAACGAGGTCAACACAAATGGCCAGGTACATGAGACTGGTGGAAGAGATATGCCATTAACTCAATAAAATGCATTTAGATCGAGTAGCTCTTAATTAAAAATCAGTCGATCGTATCTACCAGACTTATCTTAGATACCAAATTATCGAATCTGAACCAAATGGATTATCCTACAATCCATGCTCAAACCATGAAGCTAAATTAGTTCGTGACTTGATTGAGTCACATTTCAATGTGATTCGATCTTGATCAGACTTAATCCTATTAGGCTGATCAAATCTAAGCTTTTTTGATCCTACCTAACCAACTCTTGATTTGATTTGATCAACCGCTAGACATAATTGAGCTACCCAAGCTCGAACCCAATTTTACGAATATGTCTTAGATATAAAAATTTATAATTTTTTGATCTAATTAATTTTATAATCTTAATTCTTAATTAAGTTTTGGGTTTATGAATAAAATATATAATAAAATCCTAGGATTTTAGGATCTAAATTTTTTTAAAAAAATAAATTTTGATTTCTGATTAAGGATGAATGCGCAGCATCTCTACACGTCATAAGAACACCCCATCGAATGGAAGGAGAGAGCCTTTAAATCCTATTTTGTTCTTATGATCGGACAGTCAAGAGGAATGTCTTAATCAAAAATATAATTTTTACTATAAAATTGTTGAAAATTATGTCCCAAAAGTCAATCGTTAGCCTGTTAACGGTTGAGCTACTTTGGCATGTTTTTTTATCACAAATCATCTCTAACAAACTCCCTTTTTATGATGAAGTTTTTAGAACTATTTAGTTTCGATAAAGAGAGAATTTATTGATTAGTCCATAAATCAATTCAAGATTAAATGATAGGCTGTTAATTAGGACAACAGCGTCTATCGAGCATAGGTTGTTGTATGCCGTATAGGTTGGTTATCCTCTGAACCAAAGAGTATAGAGACACTAGTATGGCATACAGATGAGATGTATGGGTGCATCATCATTGAATGTAATTAATTCTAAAGCATTCTACTGTCGAGGATGTCTTTGATGAGATATAGATATAAGTATCCCTTAGATCTGAGATCATCTCAGTGACTTACAAGCAACTCACTATACTTTGATACCAGACTAACTAAATTTTTAATTTAGTAATGAAAGGCTTCTGGGTATAGTCAAGTACTTGTGAAGTTGATGTGTGATCAAGATGAAATTGACCACTCCAAGAGTTGGAGAAGAATGTGTCACTATATTTCAAAATAACAAAATCTTAGCTAGGATAATCCATCATATGGATTTGATATTTTGAAATACAATATGGATAATTTGATCAAAGTTGATAGTTGAACTTTGAGGTATCCTATGAGTATTTTGGTCAAGGGGATGAATTATATGGAAACTATATCCTACCGTCGGGTATCATTGCTAGATGGTCACTTTGATTGGTATAGAAATTTATTTCTGTGCTACTAGCTTAGGTTTGGACCTATGAGATCACATACATTAGGGCTCATGATTTGATCAGATGGTTGATCAATGATTGAGAATCGTTCTAGGGTTAAACGATTAATATGATTGATGTTTAACGTAGTGCAAATGTTGCAGGAGGATTGATTAGCAATTTGATTGCTAATTAGCTTTATTTGATTAAGTCAAAGGACTGAAATTAAGTATAATTAAATATAATTTAATTAAATTTAGTTTGGACTTGATTGGATTAAGTCCAGTTGACTTATTGGATAAGTCAAGTGCAAGAAAAAACTAGTCCTAGTCTAACTAGGACTTAGGTCAACCAATTTTTTAATTTGATTAGAAAATTAAATTAAAATTAAATATATTTTAATCTAATTTAATTAAACCATTAATTGGGTTAGAATCTAATTTAATTTGGTTGAGTTGGTTTTGATTTAATTTGGTTTAAGAAACCACTTTGACCAAGTCATAGATAGAATCCTGGTAAGACTCGGATTCCTCCTTGCGCCACCTTAGTCCTAACACCCCCCATGCCTATTTTTTAGGTATTTTTCATGAAAAATCTTTTTCTTTCTGATCTTCACATACGGTCCCTCTCTCTCTCTCTCTCTCTCTCTCTCTCTCTCTCTCTCTCTTTCTCATATGGTAATTGGATAGAAGTGCAAGTCAAAGAAGGAGTTTATTTTGATATTGGATTCTATGAGATAGAATCCTAACAAACTCAAACTCTTTGCAAAAGGTGCTGCCCCCTCTCCTAATTAATTTCTATCTTATACCACATGATAAACCCTTTTTCTTATGCACCTTTTCTTGTTGGTACATGCCAAAAATTATGGAGGAGGGTGCCCAACTCTTGGGCACCCTTTGACTTGCCCTGTTTGACATTTTCTTGTCTAGTATTTGACCTAGATAAGGACTCTTCTTTTTCTATATATTTTGAATGAATTTTGGATTAAAATTTTTGTGGGTTATAGATCTTGAAGATGGCTTTGAGGTGTGTAAAAATCAATGAGAGAGCACCTCTGGGCATTGATATTCAATAGATACAAATCTAGGTTCTAGGTGAGAGCAAAGAGAAGAAGAAGAGGGTCTTCTTCTAGGGTTGCTATGTTC
>QRFJ01000439.1:0-23101 GCA_006176705.1 Cocos nucifera | reverse complement strand
GGATCACACACATTAGAGCTTGTAACCTAATCAGATGGTTAATCGATGATTAAAAATCTTTCTAAGGTCAAACGATCAATACGATTGATGTTTGACCTAATGCAAATGTTGAAGGAGGATTGATTAGCAATTGGATTGCTAATTGGCTCAATTTGATTGAGCAATCAGGCTGAGATCAAGTATAATTGAATTAGATTCAATTAAAATTAGTTTGAACTTAATTGGGTTAAGTCTAATTGGTTTATTGGATAAGCCAATTGCAAGAGAAAATCAATTCCTAGTTGGACTAGGATTTAAGTGCATCTAATTCCAAATTGACTTTGGATTTAAATCAGATTTAAATCTTGATTCAATCTAATTTAATTAATCTCCTAATTGGACTAGGATCATCCTTAATTGGATTGCATTTGATTTAGTTTAAATAGGAATTTAAATTAGATTTAAAATAATTTTGACCTAGTCAAACTAGAGGAGTCCTAGTTGGACTGGGACTCTCTCTCTTTCTCTTGCGCCTAAGAAAGCCCACGCCCACATATATTTTTTTGAGGTTTATGTGAACATTTTCATGCCAATGAGAGGTCCCCACACCCCACCTATCAGATTATTTGGAATATATCTTGACTTGGTCAAAACTAGAAGGAAGTTGGAAATTGTTTCCCACTTGGAAGAGTCTTCTTGGACCCAAACTCCTCCCTCCCTTGTGCGCCAACTCTACCCACACCCCTCTATCTTATTCAGCCCTTTTTTCCTTGTTTTTGTGTGTAAGAATCAGTGGTTACATGAAGAAATAAGTAGGAGGGGTGTCCAAGAGTTGGACGCCCCATAGAAGTCCTCCTTTGACTAGGTTTTGACCTAGTCTTACAACAAAAGGTGGATGCCTCTTTTGAGATGGTTTTAGCACATAAAAAATCCTAAAAAAATTATAAAAAATCAGAGAAGAAGGAGGAGAAGGCGTGGAGGATTTGTGGCACCAAGATCTTAGGAGAAGATTCCTCCATTAGGACATCAATTGTTGATGTCTTGAAGGGAAAAAGGTAAGAGAAAAGTTGTTTTCTCTTAGAGATTTTTGTAACCTTCTTCTTGTTTTTCTTTGTGTGATTTTTATATGATAAAAATCTAAGATGAAGAGATGAAGGGCATTAGAAAAGATGGGGCCAAGATTCTTAGAGAAAAGATCTTCATCTGGACATCAAATGTTGATGTCTTGAAGGCATAAAGGTAAGAGAAGATTGTCTTCTCTTGTTATTTTCATTTAATCTTTTCTTCTTATTTTCTTTATATATTTTTATGTGATAAAAATTTGAGAGAGAGAGAGGAAGAGGGCATGGGGATTTGTGCTTCAAGGTGTTGGGGCATAGTGATCATCTTTGGACATGATCTGATCATGTCTTGATGTGAGAAGAAGAGAAGAAGGTTTTCTCTTATGGTTTCTTTGAGAACCCTTCTTCTTCTTTTTTTATGAGATTTTTGTATGAATAAAATTAGAAATCTTAGATCTAAAAACTTAGAAAAATTTCTAGAGAAGAAGGTCTCCTCTTGTCCTAGCATAGAGATGTTTTCAGGACATCAACTATTGATGTCCTGAAGGAGAAGATTTGTCTTCTCTTAGGATTTATTTTTTCTTGATTTTATTTTCTGATTTATGGGAGATCCAAGGGTTGGATTCCTTCCTTATTTCTCCTCATGTTCTTCATCTCTTAGAGTATCCTAGAGATCCAAAGAATATGTATTTGATTAACCATCAGGAGGGATCCACGAGAAGCTAGCACTTCGAGCAAATCTTCGTTCGACGAACCTCTGATCTGTGTTGCAGGTTCGTATGGATCTCCTGTAGAGGTCGGACGCTTGTGCGGCTTCGAAGGCAACAACAGATTCAATCCATGGAGTTCTCAACCTGTGCAAAGATAAGAGATCTAATCTCTTGGTGACCTAGATGCGATCTAGGGTTAGATCTAGAATTGTTCTAGATCTAGGTATTGATATGATCAATATCACTTATGATTAATTTAATTTTAGATTTATATTTACATCATAACATGTTATAGATCTTTGATGTAGGATTTTATAATTTGATTACATGCATGTTGTATATTAAATAGTTTAATCTATGTCTTCTGCTGCTCCATATTTCAAAAAAGTTTTGAAATCTATGCATGAGACCCTGCATGTTTCTCAACAACTAATCCCCTCTTGGAGTTTTCCATACTAAATTTTTTTAGCACCTCCTCTCTGTGCATCTTTTGTGAGAGACCTAGTATCCTATTTGGTCTATCCCTATAGACCTTAATTTCTAGAATAAAGGATGCCTCTCCTAGATCTTTCATAGAGAATCCCTTAGACAACCATATTTTGACTGTAGTCAACATGGGAATCTCATTCCCAATTAGTAAGATGTCATCCACATACAGTATTAGAAAGACAACAACGCTCCCATTGATCTTTTTGAAAATACAGGGCTCCTCCTCATTCTTGATGAATCAAAATGATTTGATTACATCATTAAAATGAGCATTTCAGCTCCGAGATTCTTGATTAAGTCGATATATGGACCTTTGCAGCTTGCATACCTTATGATCATTATCACTGGATGTGAAACCAAATGGCTATTCCATATAGATATCTTTCTTAAGATATCCATTTAAGAATATCATTTTCACATCCATCTGTCATATTTTGTAATCGAAATAGACTGCAACAGTAAGCAAAGTGTGGATTGATTTGAGCATGGCTACTGGCGAAAAAGTATCTTGATAGTCAATGCTTTCGTGTTGACTATACCCTTTTGCTACGAGCCTTGCTTTAAATGTCTCTATATTCTCATCGGCACCTATCTTTCTCTTGAAGATCTATTTACACCCAATAGGTACTATACCTTCAGGTGGATCTACCAAGGTCCAGACTTGGTTCGAATGTATTGAGTTAATCTCTAACCTCATTATTTCTAACAATTTCTTGGAGTCGATATCTGATAACGCCTCGTCATAGGTTTTGAGATCATTACCATGAACCCCATTTTCTGTGAGGAATATTTTTTCTATATCTTTTGACCTTTCAGGAGGATAGAAAATTCTACTTGATTTATGAGGTAGAGGAGGTAGTGTCTGGGTTGGCTCAATCAGATTGGGTTCTATAGGTTCCTTAGCTCATTTCTTATAGGAGACTTCCCCTCGAGTCTAATCTATCTTCTGATGCCATGATCCAGAATAAATTATTTTTCAAGAAAGATGGCATGTCAACTCACAATCACATTGTAATCTTTTAGAAGATAGAAATAATATCCTAATAACTCTTTAGGATATCCAATAAATCGAGCTCTAAAAAACCTAGACTCTAATTTGTCCATCTGTTGTCTCTTGATATGGATTGAACAACCTCAAATTCTGAGATGACTCAGACTTGATTTCTTACCATGCCATATCTCATACAGTGTGGTAGGAACGATCTTAGAGGAAACCCTATGCAGTAAATATATAGCGGTCATCGGACTTTGTCCCAAAAGAAACTCAGGAAGGTCCATCAAGCTCATCATAGATCGGACCATATCTAATAAGGTCCGATTTCTCTATTCTGAAATCTTGTTGAGTTAAGACATTTTAGGTGGAGTCTATTGAGAGACTATGCCATTATCCTTAAGATAATCTAGAAATTTCTGACTAAGGTATTTGCCTCCTCGATCTGATCGAAGAATCTTAATGGATTTTCCTATTTGCATTTCTACTTCAAGTCTGAAATTCTTGAATATTTCAAAGGCTTCAGACTTATGTCACATAAAATACATATACCCATATCGAGATAGATCATCGGTAAAGATGATGAAGTAGATATAATTATCCCTAACCGGCACATCAAATGGACTGCATACATCAGTATGTACTAGGACAAGTAGGTCTGTGGCCCTTTCCCCATGTCCTACAAAGGAGAGCTTGGTCATTTTGCCATGAAGGCATGATTCATAAATCGGATATGACTCATAAGTCAACGGACTCAATAGCCCATATTTCTCTAATTTGTTAATCCTATCTTCTACTATATGACCTAGCCTAAGATGCCAAAGATACCTATCATTTAGACTATCCCTAGGTCTCTTTAATCCTATGACATTCACGTTTTACTCAATATTAAAAATTGAAACATCAATATGTGACTGATAGAGACTATTTATAAGAAAACCACTTAAAATTTTATTTCCTTCAAAAAGAATATTACAATGGTCCTTAAGAAAACTAATTACATAGCCTTTCTGTGCTAAACATGAAATAGAAATCAAATTTCTATTTGCTGCAGGCACATAAAAATAGCCCCTAAGAAGTAAATCTAATCTTGACGATAATCGCAGAGGATAGGTTCCCACAGCCACAACAGCAACTCTTGCTCCATTTTCGATGCATAGGATCATCTCACCATCCCTCAGCCTCTTGCTCTCCTCAAGATCTTGCATGAAAGTGCACAAATGAGCACTAGAACTAGAGTCAAGTACCCAACTAGATGTAGAAGAAATCATAAGATTAGATTCTATAATGAGCATACCTCCAGAAGGACTTGTCTTCTTCTTGTTCTTCAGGCTGGCCAGGTACAAAGGGCAATTTTGCTTCCAATGGCCATCAGTATTGCAATAAAATTATTTTTCTTTGTCAGCAGCCTTCTTCTTTAGCTCTGCCTTCTTCTTCTTTCCACATTTCACCTTCTACTTCTTTATGAATTTCTTTTTCTTTCCAAAAGACTTTCTCTTGGAAGAAATCTGCTCCACAGCAACTACTGAGCCTTTAAAATCATTCATAGAAAGCTCAGTAGTAACCAACATGTTCATAAGTTCAGCTAAGGTGTTCTAAAGTTTATGCATATGGTAGTTCATGATGAACTATCCATATACATCAGTCAAGGACTGCAAGATTATATCAATCTACAGATCCTAATCTAACTTGACACCGAGCAACTCAAGCTCTTCTAAGTCCTTGTCATCATCAGACAATGATCTTAGACCGACTGTTCATCACACATTTGAGCCTTAAATAGTCTCTTAGTGACTTGATATTTGGCTACACGACTTTGTTCACCAAACAACTCTTGCAGGTGAGCCAACATTTGGTGGCTAGTCTTAATGTCTTCATGTTGGTGCTGGAGCTCATCAGACATCCAGCCCAATATGTAATACCTAGCTTTGTTATCTTCATCTATCCAATTTTAACAGAAGTTCTCTGATCAGCGGATAGACGTGCTGGTAAAATGGGAGGATCCTATTCCAACACATGAGTCAACTTCTCGAAATCCAAAATAATTTTGAAGTTCAGGAGAAAATCCTTATAGTTGGGTTCGATTAGTCTATAGGTGTCCAAGATACGGGCTAGTGGGTTGGACACAGATATTTTTTTGTAGAGAATTAAAGTTTCTAGTCAGATTTTATAATTAGACTTAATCAATTTATTTAAAAATTTTATTTTTAAATAAATTAGGCTCTCATTATTTACTCGGATCCATACACTCTCTTGGTAGAGATGCAAAAATCTCCATGATTATAGATTTCTAGTGGATGGTGAGGTTCCATCGACTGGCTCATCACCTCACCTAACAGTTATTGATGATGGATGAATCGATGAGTGGACAACTCTTATCCAATAATTCTCTAATCATGCTGCATCCAAACCTGATCTCTAATTCATGAATCTTATCCTATCCAGAATATTGATCCACTCCTTAGTTAAGTCAGACCCACCATTTGCATGAATTGGATTTTTTATTGGATCCCTCACCGTATCCAAAATATTGAGTCCAACCCATCTTCCAACCTATAGTATCTAATGCCTAATAAATATGGTTGCATCTTTCTGGTGCAACTGAGCCACTGTAACCAGCCGAGAATAATCAACCCCGAAAAGAGCCCGCACATCTACAATGGTGGAAGATCTTAGACCTAATATTTTCTTAAGAAGATTTAATTTAGATCTCTTTAAACTTGACTTGACTTAGTCATAACAATTATGACTAACCTAGTGGCATGGGTTAGCTTGAATTATTAGCCATCTCAAATCAAAATGAGGTCGACACAAATGGCCAGGTATGTGAGACTGGTGGAAGAGATATGCCATTAACTCAATAAAATGCATTCAGATCGAGTAGCTCTTAATTAAAAATCAGTCGATCGTATCTACCAGACTTACCTTAGATACCAAATTACTGAATCTGAACCAATTGGATTAGCCTACAATCCATGCTCAAACCATGGAGCTAAATTAGTTCATGACTTGATTGAGTCATATTTCAATGTGATTCGATCTTGATCAGACTTAATCCTATTAGGCTGATTAAATCTAAGCTTTTTTGATCCTACCTAACCAACTCTTGATTCGATTTGATCAACCGCTAGACTTAATTGAGCTACCCAAGCTCGAACCCAATTTTATGAATATGTCTTAGATATAAAAATTTATAATTTTTAGATCTAATTAATTTTATAATCTTAATTCTTAATTAAGTTTTGGGTTTATGAATAAAATATATAATAAAATCCTAGAATTTTAGGATCTAAATTTTTTTAAAAAAATAAATTTTGATTTCTGATTAAGGATGAAGCGCAGCATCTCTACACGTCATAAGAACACCCCATCAAATGGAAGGAGAGGGCCTTTAAATCCTATTTTGTTCTTATGATCGGACAGTCAAGAGGAATGTCTTAATAAAAAATATAATTTTTACTATAAAATTATTGAAAATTATGTCCCAAAAGTCAATCGTTAGCCTGTTAACGGTTGAGCTACTTTGGCATATTTTTTTATCACAAATCATCTCTAACGAACTCCCTTTTTATGATGAAGTTTTTAGAACTATTTAGTTTCGATAAAGAGAGAATTTATTGATTAGTCCATAAATTAATTCATGATTAAATGATAGGCTGTTAATTAGGACAACAGCGTCTATCGAGCATAGGTCGTTGTATGCCGTATAGGTTGGTTATCCTCTGATCCAAGGAGTGTAGAGACACTAGTATGGCATACAGATGAGATGTATGGGTACATCATCATTGAACGTAATTAATTCTAAAGCATTCTACCATCGAGGATGTCTTTGATGGGATATAGATATAAGTATCCCTTAGACCTGAGATCACCTTAGTGACTTGCAAGCAACTCATTATACTTTGATACCAGACTAACTAAATTTTTAATTTAGTAATGGAAGGCTTCTGGGTATAGTCAAGTACTTGTGAAGTCGATGTGTGATCAAGATGAAATTGACCACTCCAAGAGTTGGAGAAGAATGTGTCACTATATTTCAAAATAGCAAAATCTTAGCCAGGATAATCCATCAGATGGATTTGATATTTTGAAATACAATATGGACAATTTGATCAGAGTTGATAGTTGAACTTTGAGGTATCCTATGAGTATTTTGGTCAAGGGGATGAATTATATGGAAACTATATCCGCATTGGTTCTAAGGATGGTGTTCTACACATTTGACCTATCCAACCGTCGGGTATCATTGCTAGATGATCACTTTGATTGGTATAGAAATTTATTTCTGTGCTACTAGCTTAGGTTTGGACCTATGAGATCATATACATTAGAGCTCATGATTTGATCAGATGGTTGATCAATGATTGAGAATCATTCTAGGGTTAAACGATTAATATGATTGATGTTTAACGTAGTGCAAATGTTGCAGGAGGATTGATTAGCAATTTGATTGCTAATTAGCTTTATTTGATTAAGTCAAAGGATTGAGATTAAGTATAATTAAATATAATTTAATTAAATTTAGTTTGGACTTGATTGGATCAAGTCCAGTTGACTTATTGGATAAGTCAAGTGCAAGGAAAAACTAGTCCTAGTCTAACTAGGACTTAGGTCAACCAATTTTTTAATTTGATTAGAAAATTAAATTAAAATTAAATATATTTTAATCTAATTTAATTAAACCATTAATTGGGTTAGAATCTAATTTAATTTGGTTGAGTTGGTTTTGATTTAATTTGGTTTAAGAAACCACTTTGACCAAGTCATAGATAGAATCCTAGTAAGACTCGGATTCCTCCTTGCGCCACCTTAGTCCTAACACCCCCCATGCCTATTTTTTAGGTATTTTACATGGAAAATCTTTTTCTTTCTGATCTTCACATACAGCCCCCCACCCCCCTCTCTCTCTCTCTCTCTTTCTCATATGGTAATTGGGTAGAAGTGCAAGTCAAAGAAGGAGTTTATTTTGATATTGGATTCTATGAGATAGAATCCTAACAAACCCAAACTCTTCGCAAAAGGTGCTGCCCCCTCTCCTAATTAATTTCTATCTTATACCACATGATAAACCCTTTTTCTTATGCACCTTTTCTTGTTGGTACATGCCAAAAATTATGGAGGGTGCCCAACTCTTGGGCACCCTTTGACTTGCCCTGTTTGACATTTTCTTGTCTAGTATTTGACCTAGAAAAGAACTCTTCTTTTTGTATATATTTTGAATGAATTTTGGACTAAAATTTTTGTGGGTTATAGATCTTGAAGATGGCTTTGAGGTGTGTAAAAATCAATGAGAGAGCACCTCTGGGCATTGATATTCAATAGATACAAATCTAGGTTCTAGGTGAGAGCAAAGAGAAGAAGAAGAGGGTCTTCTTCTAGGGTTGCTATGTTCATCTCTTCCCTTCCTTCTTCCTTGGGTTGTCTAAGAGTGTCTCATATCTAGAAGCTCTTCTCCTCCTCTTTGGAAGAGTTCAATCTAGAAGAAAGAAGGCATCTGATCAACCATCGAAGAAAGATCGGCACAGTATTAGCATACTATGCTGATTTCCAACATCTGAATTTTTTATCATGATCGTAGGCTCGTGTAGACGATTTCTAGAGGTCAGACGTGTGTACAGCTTGCAACTTCATCTTCAACTCTGGATCAGTGAGTTAGAACATCTAACTCGCTCAAGTACTAGATCTAATCTATTATTTTTTCATACATGCATAAGATGTAGTGTAGATCTAGGTTGATGTAATCAACCTTTCCTTCTTATTTATTTTTGATTTTAGATTTAAATACCATAAAATAATTATGTAATATGATCTTAGATCTAGAAATTATCTAATATTTAAAATTAATTAGATTAATTTTGAGTCTTCCATTGCTGATTTAGAAAAGATTTCGAGATCTAGCCCTGAAATCCTAGATCTGGTTCCTTCAATTGGTATCAGAGTCAGGTTAATTATTATATGATTATTGATGTATGATTAAATTATTTTTGAATTAGATCTAATTAAAAATTTAATATTTAAATCTAAAATTAAAATCTTAGATCATACGAACTGCTTTAAGGTTGTTCTGCTGTAAGGTTTACCCCTTATAGTGTAAAAGTTGTCCTAGTTCATATAGATCTAATATTGTTCATAAATTTATTAGATATGATCTGATGTTATTTATAATTAATTTGATTTAAAAGAGTTTTAAATCTAAAAGTAAAATTTTAGATTGCATGGACTGATCTTATAAGGTTGTCCTGCTGTAAAGTTTATTCCTTACAGTGAAAAGGTAGTCCTAGTACGTGCTGATCTAAAACTTTGATCATAAAATTTTAGATTAGATCTAAAAAATTTTATGATCTAATTAAAAATATTTTAATCTAATTTATGTTAGATATATGTGCCCTAGAAGCCAGAATTGGCTGACACTTATAATACACTTCTAGGGGCAAAATTATAATTTTGACTAAAACTAATAAAATGGGTTATTTTCTATCACATATGTGTATTTAGTGTCTGTGATACATCCCTTGAGATTAATGATAATGATATTTCTTATTTTAAAGAGTTAAAAATTTAAGACAAGAATTTTCATTTATTAACTCATAAAATGCTTCAGACCGTAGGATCATCATGAGGATGGTGATTGATCCGGAAGGTTAGTGTACAATCATTTTTTTGTAGTAGATGAGTCTTAAGTCTGCATTGTAGAGACACCAGAGTAAGAGTATAGATACTCGTTAGAGAATGAGGGCACTAAGCATGACCACCTCGAGTAGTCATAAGGAAGTCTACCTTCTCATCGATGACTAACTCGAATGCTGCAGTGGTGTGTCTGGTTCTTTGACCTGAGGTGCATCGGTAGTTCACCTTGAGAGTATTATAGTTTGACTACACCATGACTCGATCTCCTAGGCATTCGGAATCCTGAGGTGTATGTTGGCTATAGCATGTTCATTGTAGGAATTGGATTGCACCAAGATGGAATCTATCTACCTCGATGGATGAGGAGCAGTCCTATGATGATCATGAGAATCAAGTCCATAAGCCCATGGCCATGGCAGAGAGTGAAATAATAGAAAGAGTTTCTATTAAGATTTTTACATCGAATTTGAATCGAATGATTAAATCATATGATAGAAATTAGGTTTTGACGAGTTCACATTAACCCTAATCTAATCAAAGCTCAAGATAGAAGAACTTAATCACACAAGTAGCTGCACCGAGAGGTTCATTTTTAATTTTGATGGGTTGCCACCATATGCTGCTAGGTGTCACTGGTGGATTTTGGGAGCAATTAGAATGATTTAGATGATCGATCATTCTAAGTTGTCCGAATCAGAAGAGTTCTGATCTATCGAAAGGAGTTTCGATGATGTCGATGATGGAGATCATGACATATTCCATTACCATATAGAATTGAACCTAACTAGATCATAAAAATAAGGGTTTGGATCTAGATATCATCAATTGGACTAATCCAGTTCAATTGATTTGAATAAGATTCAATTAGGTTCAAGGAAATCGTGCTAGCACACGATTGAGCCTAATGTTCTTCTTTTTCTATCATAAAAGTTATCTCGACTGAGCTAAATAAGTTTGCGCTCACTCAGGTACCTTTATCTAGTTTGACTGGAGCTTGTCCAAGTCAGAAAGGGATTGTCTTAATTTATGAGATAAATTTGAGACAACACCTTCCATTTTTCGTCACCTGCTAATTCTTGTACTTTAACTTGGTCAAACGTTGACCTTTGATCCTTGGACATCTGCCCATGTGTCATGTACTTATTGGAGGATAGATAGGGGCTTGTTCCCTCTCTAGAAATTGGAAAGAAGGGGGTGCACACCTAGGATGGCGTGAGCCCATGGATAGGGATGCTGGAGTCCGAGTTGCTTCTTGGTTTCTACTTAGGTGGCCCTTGGGTATCTACTTTGACCAGTCTTAGGCACCATCTAAGAATGAACCTGTGGGTCTCTCATTTGATTGAATCAAGTGATGTCATCCCACCAATCATATTTACATCTAATTGCATGAAGCAATGTGATTGGCTGGGGTGATGCAGCACTGCATGGCGCAGTAGAGTCTATAAATAGATCCTATATATGCCCACTTTTGAGCTTTCCTCCTCTTAGCCACACCCAAAGATTGCCCCTCTCCCTTCTCCATGCCACCATCTTGTCCTCTCTCTCCTCTCCACGCCCAAGAAAGTTGGGCCTTCAGATTAGTGCGAGTCAGACAAGAAAAGGTTGACGAAAAAGGAAGAAGGCAGCACTGCTGTAGAGACAACGGATGATCTTCAGAAGAAGTTTTGAAGATCCTCCAAATTAGATCCAGATCTAATTTTTAGAAAAGAAAGAGAAGAAGAAAATCTCTAGATCCAACAAGAGTGGATACTGGTAGAAGCCAGGCGCTTGCATGACTAGATCCAGAACCTCAGGGCTTCAGTAGGATCATCAATGGGTAATCAGATTACCCAGAATCAAGGTAAAATTAATTTAGAACTAATTTAATTTAATTTTTTTATTTATCATATCATAAAATTAGATTTGAAAAGTATCAGATCTGATTAGGATCTAAGATGAAATTTTTGAAATATGCCTCTCGATCCAATCAGATCTGAACGAACCTGACCTAGGAAAATCCGGATTTCTCCTTCAACTGGTATCAGAGCAAGGTTTCCATTAAATTTATTTAGATATAATTTAATTTGATAAATTAGTGATTTTAGATTTCACATGAGATATGATTAGATCTAAAATTAGAAAAATAAAAAATTAAAATTAATTAATCTAGATCTAATATGTATGAGATACATAACTAGACTAGGAATAGAATTATTCTATGTGTAGTCTAGTATAATCATAATTTTTATTTGATTAAATATGATTTTTAGATTTATTTATTTGCTATTTTTTGATCTTATAAATATTATAATCAGATCTTAAAAATAAAAAATAAATTAAATTTAATTTGTTCATATGAGATATGATAGTTGCATGTTTAGACTAGTTGTAGAATAGTTCTACAAATAGGTCTAGATTAAATTTTATTTGATGAGATTAAATTTGAATTTAATTTTTTAGATGATTATGAGATATTTTAGATCTGAAAACATGCATGATATGATGTATGCAAAATATGTTTTAATTAGATCAATTTTCTTATATGAGATATATGCTTAGATCTAATTATTTTGGTAGATTAGTTGTATTTCTGATTAAGGCATTCCCCTTGGCCGTCCAGTCATAAGAACAAAGTAGGATTTAAAGACCCTCTCCTTCCATTCGATGGGGTGCTCTTTTGATGTGTAGGGGTGCTGCACATTCGTCCTTAATCAGAAATTGAAAACTTACTTTCTGCAAAACACCTAGATCCTGAAATCCTAAGATCTTATTTACATGTTTTGTTTAAGAATGCTGAACTTAATTAAGAATTAAGATTATGAAATATATTAGATCTAAAATTAAGAATTCTAGATTTAAGACTGAAGAAAAATTCTGATTTTTCGGACCAAGTTCGTTCAGATCTGATCGGATCAAGAGATATATTTCAAAAATTTTTCTCTTTGATCCAGATCTGATCTTTATTATTTTAATAATTAAAATAAATTTAGATAAATTAAATTAAATTTAATTTACCTTAATGTAGGATAATCCTATTACCTGTTGATGATCCTGTAAGCAGCGAAAGGTTCTGGATCTAGCCATGCAAGTGTCTGGCCTCTATCGGTATCCACTCAGGCTGGATCTGGAGATCCTCTTCTTCTCTATCACGTCTCCAAAAATCAGATCTGAATCTGATTTGGAGGTTCTTCAAAATACTTTTTGAAGATTAGCAGTTGTCCTTTGCAGTAGCATAGCCTTCTAGCTTTCTGTTGCCTTTCTCTCGTCTGGATTGCACCAACTGAAGAAAAATCTTGAATTTCTCAGACCAGGTTTGTTCAGATCTGATCGAATCAAGAGATATATTTCAAAATTTTTTTTTTTTTGATCCTAATCAGATCTAAAATATTTCAGATCTATCCTTATTATTCTAATAATAAAAATAAAATCTAAATAAATTAAATCAAATTTAATTTACCTTGATGTAGGGTAATCCTATTATCCGTTGATGATCCTGTGAGCAGCGGAAGGTTCTAGATCTAAGCCACGCAAGTGCCTGGCCTCTGTCGGTATCTACTTAGGCTAAACTAGAGATCCTCTTCTTCTCTATCACATCTCCAAAAATCAAATCTGGATCTGATCTGGAGAATCTTCAAAATATCTTTCGAAGATCAGCAGTTGTCCTTTGCAGCAGCGCAGCCTTCTAGCTTTCTATCACCTTTCTCTCATCTGGATTGCACCAACCAAGATCCAAATTCCTTTTGGATGTGGAGAGGAGAGGGAGAAGTAGAACTTGGCATAGAGGAGGAAGAGGGAGGAAGCCTTGGGGCATGGAGAACTCTTTTCTCAGATTTTAGATACTCCTTGAGTTGGGCGCAGGGTCTTATTTATAGACTATGCGTGATCCAACTCCTCTTCTTCCCAACCAATCACAATCCTTTGTGAAATCAGATCTAAATCTGATTGGTGGGAATAGAGTCCCCTGGATTCATCCTTAGAAGGCACCTAAGACCAGTCAAACTTGGTTCTTAGGAGAAGTCTAATCAAAATCCAAAAAAGAGATGGAGTCCCTGTCCAACAAGGACACCTGGGCGCCTCCAGCTTGGGCACACACCAAGGGTGGCATGTGCCCTCCTCCTTGCCAGGTTCTGGTAGGAGACAGGCCCCCACCAGTTCTCCAATAGGTGCGTGACATGTGGACAGAAGTCAAAGTATCAATGGTCAATATTTGACCAGTCAAAAGTCAACTTTTGACCAAAGTCAAAGGACGAAAAATGACAGATGACCAAAAATGGTAGGTATTGTCTTATAAAATAAGACAACCCTTTTTTGATCTGGACAGGCTCCAGTTAAACCAAGTGAAGGCCTCTGATCAAGCACAAACTCCTTTGGCTCAGTCAGGACAACTATTTATGATAGTAAAAGAAGAATGTTAGATTCAATCGAGTGCTAGCACGATTTCCTTGAACCTAATTGAATCTCATTCAGATCAATTGAACTAGATCAGTTCAATTGATGATCACCAGATTCAAACCCTTGTTTGTGTGATCCAGTTAGGTTCAGTTCTGTATGGTAATGGGATATGTCATGATCTCTATCATCGACATCATCGAAACTCCTTTCGATGGATCAGAACTCTTCTGATTCGAACTAGCTAGAATGATCGATCATCTAAATCATTCTAATTGCTCCCAAAATCCATCAATGACACCTAGCAGTATATGGTGGAAATCCATCAGAGCTGAATGCGAACCTCTTGGTGCAGCTACCTGTGTGATTAAGTTCTTCTATCTTGAGCTCCGATCAGATTAGGGTTTAGGTGAACTCGTCAAACCCTAGTCTCTGTCATATGATGTAATCATTCGATTCAAGTCCGATGTGAAAATCTAAATAGAAACTCTTTCTATTATTTCACTCTGCCATGGACCATGGGCTTCTGGACTTGATTCTCATGATCATCATAGGGCTGCTCCTCTACCACCGAGGTAGATAGATTCCATCTTGATGCGATCCAGTTCCTACAATGAACATGCTATAGCCAACATACATCTCAAGGTTCTGTATGGCTAGGAGATCGAGTTATGGTGTAGTCAAACTATAACACCCTCAAGGTGAACTATCGATGCACCTCAGGTCAGAAAACCAGACACACCACTATAGCATCAAGTCAGTCATTGACAAGAAGGTAGACTTCCTAATGACTACTCGAGGTGGTCACGCTCAGTGTCCTCATTCTCTAACGAGTCCCTGAACTCTCGCTTCGATATCTCCACACCATAGACTCAAGACTCATCTACTAAAGAGAAGCGATTGTACACCAACCTTCCGGATCAATCACCATCCTCGTGATGATCCTATGGTCGGGAGCATTTTATGAGTTAATAATGATTATTCATGTCTTAAATTTTCAACTCTTGAAAATATGAATTATCATTATCATTAACTCAAAGGATGTATCACAGAAACTAAATACACATATGTGATAGAAAATTATCCATTTTATTGATTTTAGTCAAAATTATAATTTTGCTCCTAGAAGTGTATTACAAGTGTCAGCCAATTCTGGCTTCTAGGGCACATATATCTAACAAAGACATGTTCAAAAAATTGGGTTCGAGCTTGGGTAGCTCAATTGGGTCTAGCAGGTTGATCAAACCGAATCAAGAGTTGGTTAGATGGGATCAATAATGCTTAAATTGACCAGCCTAATAGGATTAAGTTTGGGTCAAGATCGAGTTACGTGAGTGATTGATCAAGCTAAGACCTAATTAGGCTCAGTGGTTAGAGTCTGGATTGTAGGCTAATCCGATTGATTCTGGCTCAATAATTTGGTGTCTAAGGTAAGTTTGGCAGATATAACCGACTGATTTTTAATTGGGAGCTACTCGACTCGAATGCGTTCTTGTCGAGTTAATGGCATATCCCTTCCATCGGTCTCACTTACCTGGCCATGTTTGTTGACTCAGTTCTGATCTGAGGTGGTCAATAATCCGAGCTAACCCATGCCACTAGGTTAGTCATAATGGTTATGACTATATCAAGTCTAGTTTAATGAGACCTAAATCAAAACTTCCCTAAGAAAAGATTAAGTCTAAGGTCTTCCACCATTGTAAATGTGTGGGCCCTTCCCAGGATTGATTGTTCTCGGTTGGTTATAGTGGCTTGGTTGCACCGAGAAGATGCAACCATGTCTATTAGGCATTGGATGCTACAGGCTGGAGGATGGATTGGGCTTAATATTCCAGATACGGTGAGAGATCCAATTAGAAATCCAATCTATGCAAATGGTGGGTCTGACTTAACTAAGGAGTGGATCAATATTTCGGACACGATGAGATTCATGAATTAGAGACCAAGTTTGGGTGCACCATGATTAGAGAATCATTGAACAAGAGTTGTTCACTCATTAGCTAACCCATCACCAATAACTGTTAGGTGAGGTGATGAGTTAGTTGGTGGGACTGCACCACCCATTAAAAATCATAATCGTGAAGATTTTCGCATCTCTACAGAGGGTGTGTAGGGATCCGAGAAAATAGTGAAAGCTATTTGTTTTAAAATAAAATCCCTAAACAAATTGGTTAAGTCTTAATTACAATATCTAACTAGAAACTTTGACTCTCTACAGAAAAATATCTGCATCCAACCCACTAGCATGAATTCTGGACACCCATAGACTGACCAAACTAAATTACAAAGATTGGCTTTGAAACTTCAAAATTATTTTTGGTTCCAAGAAGTTAACTCATGTATTGGACCAGGACCCTCCCATCTTACCAGCTCATCCATCTGCTGAACAGAGAGCGTCTATGGATAAGTGGATTGACGAAGATAATAAGGCCAGAGACTATATGTTGGGCTCGATGTCTGATGAGCTTCAGTGCCAACATAAAGATATCAGAACTGCTCGCTAAATGTTGGCTCACCTACAGGAGATGTTTGGTGAACAGAGTCATGCAGCCAAGTATCAAGTCACTAAATGACTATTCAAGGCTAAGATGCGTGATGGGCAGTCAGTCCAAGATCATTATCTGATGATGATCAAGGACTTAGAAGAGCTTGAGAAGCTCAGAGTGAGGTTAGACTTGAATCTATAGAATGATATAATTCTGCAATCCTTGACTGATGCGTATGGGCATTTCATCATGAACTACCATATGCATAAACTTCAAAACTCCTTGGCCGAACATATGAACATGCTGGTTACCGCTGAGCTTTTCATGAAAGGTTCTAAAGGCTCAGTGCTTGCTATAGAACGGACTTCTTCCAAGAGAAAATCTTTTGAAAAGAAGAAGAAGTCTACGAAAAAGCAGAAGGTGGAAGGAGGAAAGAAGAAAAAGGCAGAGCTGAAGAAGGCCGCTGACAAAGAAAAGTATTTCCATTACAACAATGACGGCCACTGGAAGCGAAACTGCCCTATATACCTGGCCCATCCTGAAGAATAAGGAGGCTAATCCTTTTGGAGGTATGCTCGTTATTGAGTCTAACCTTACGATTTCTTCTGCATCCAATTGGGTGCTTGACTCTGGTTCTAGTGCTCACTTATGTACTTCTATGCAGGGTCTTGAGGATAGCAGGAGGCTGAGGGATGGTGAGATGATCCTATGTGTCAAAAATGGGGCAAGAGTTGCTATCAGTAGCCGTGGGAACATACCCTCTACGACTACCATCTGGTTTAGACTTAGTGTTAAAAGACTGTTATTATGTGCCTGCAGCAAGTAGGAATTTGATTTCTGTTTCTTGCTTAGCATTAGAAGGCTATGTAATTAATTTTCTTAAGGACCATTGTAACATTCTTTATGAAAGAAATAAAATTGCAAATGGTTTCCTTATTAATCAGTCTTTATCAGTTACATGTTGATGTATCCTATTTTAATTTTGAGCAAAATATGAATGCCATAAAATCAAAACATCCTAGGGATAGTCCTAAATGATAGATATCTATGGCACCTAAGAGATTAGGTCATATAGCAGAAGATAGGATTAACAAATTAGGAGAAAATCGGGCTATTGAGTCTATTGACTTTTGAGTCATATCCAACTTGTGAATCCTTGTCTTCAAGGCAAAATGACTAAACTCCCTTTTGTAGGACATGGGGAGAGGGCCACAGATCTCCTTGCCCTAGTACATACTGATGTGTGCGGCCCATTTGATGTGCCGGCTAGAGGCAATTTTGTCTATTTCATTATCTTTACCGATGATCTGTCTAGGTATGGGTATGTGTATCTTATGAGACACAAGTCTGAAGCTTTTGAAAAGTTCAAAGAATTCAGACATGAAGTAGAAAAACAAACTGAAAAATCCATTAAGATTCTTCGATCAGATCGAGGAGGTGAATACCTTAGCCAAGAATTCCTAGACTATCTCAAGGAAAATGGCATAGTCTCTCAATGGACTCCACCTAGGAACACCTCAACTCAATGGGATTTCAGAACGGAGAAATCGGACTCTATTGGATATGGTTCGATCCATGATGAGCTTCACAGACCTCCCTGATTTTCTTTGGGGACATTCATTTATTAACTTCAATCTACTTTACTGAATAGGGTTCCCTCTAAAACCGTTCCTACCACACCGTATGAGATATGGCACGGTAAGAAACCAAGTCTGAGTCATCTCAGAATTTAGGGGTTGTCCGGCTTATGTCAAAAGACAACAAGCGGACAAGTTAGA
Source organism: Cocos nucifera (assembly GCA_006176705.1). Classification (NCBI taxonomy): domain Eukaryota; kingdom Viridiplantae; phylum Streptophyta; class Magnoliopsida; order Arecales; family Arecaceae; genus Cocos; species Cocos nucifera. The sequence continues at coordinate 4,612 of QRFJ01000439.1, read as the reverse complement.
CTTTAGGTCCTTTAGAGCTCGATTCATAGGATATCCTAAAGTAGTCATTAGGATACTATTTCTACATTCCAGAAGACCACAATGTGATTGTGAGTCGACATGCCATATTTCTTGAAAAATAGTTTATTCAAGATAGTGCTGCATTGGAAAGCAGATTAAGCTTGATGAGAAAGTCTCACAAGCAGAACGAGCTAAGGACCATAGTGGAACCAAATCAGGTTGAGCCAATCCATACACTACCTCCTCCACCTCATAGATCGGAAAGAGTTTTCCGTCCCCCTGAGAGGTTACTTAGGTTTAAAACCTTTTTTTTTTTTTTCAAAAAGGGGTGGGGGTATTGTAGAGAAAATGTTCCTAGTAGGTAATGGGGTTCATAGTGATGATCCCAAAATCTATAACGAGGTGATATCATATATCGACTTCGAGAAATAGTTAGAGGCAATGAAGTCAGAAATTGACTCGATGCACTCAAACCAAGTCTGGACCCTAGTAGATCCACCAGAAGATATAATTACCTATTGGGTTATGTATGGATCTACAAGAGAAAAGATTGGTGCAAATGGAAATGTGGAGACATTCAAAGCTAGATTAGTGGCAAAAGGTTATAGTCAATGCGAAGGCATTAACTATCAGGATACCTTTTCACCAGTAGCTATGCTAAAATTCATTCGCACATTGCTTGCTGTTGCAACCTATTTCGATTATGAAATATGGCAAATGGACGTGAAAATAGCATTCTTAAATGGATATCTTAAGCAAGATATCTATATGGAATAGCCGCTAGGTTTCACATCCAGTGATGATGATCACAAGATTTGCAAGCTGCAAAGGTCCATATATGGACTTAAGCAAGCATCTCGGAGCTGGAATACTCATTTCAATGATGTGATCAAAATGTTTGATTTCATCAAGAATGAGGAGGAGCCATGTGTCTTCAAAAAGGTCAGTGGGAGCGTTGTTATCTTCCTCATATTGTACGTGGATGACATCCTCCTTATTAGGAATGATATTCCCATGTTGACCATAGTTAAAATATGGTTATCTAAAGAATTCTCCATGAAAGATCTAAGAGAAGCATCCTTTATTCTAGGAATTAAGGTCTATAGAGATAGACTGAATAGGATGCTAGGACTTTCACAGAAGATGTACATAAAGAAAGTACTAAAGAGGTTTAGTATGGAAAATTCTAAGAGAGATTTAGTACCCTTCAGGCATGGCATTCATCTTTTCAAGAAGACGTGTCCTAGCACACCTGAGGAAATACAATGCATGAGCAAGATCCCTTATGCTTCAGCAATAGGGAGCCTCATGTATGCCATGTTATGTACATGACCTGATATAGCCCATATCGTGAGTGTCACGAGTAGATATCAGTCGAATCCCGGTGAAGAACGCTTGACTTTTATGAAATGTATCCTTAAGTACTTAAGAAGAACTAAGGATATGTTACTGCTCTTTGGCAATGGAGAACTCCATGTCCAGGGGTATACAGACTCGGACTTTATGTCCGATGTAGATGATTGAAAGTCGACATCTAGAAGTCTATTTGTGTGCAATGGTGGAGCTGTCAGTTGAAAAAGTTCTAAGCAGACAGTGATAGCAGATTCCACCATGGAAGCAGAGTACATCACTACGTCAGAAGCTGCAAAAGAGGCATTCTGGTACAAAAAGTTTGCCACAAAGATCGGAGTGATGCCATCAGATATAATTCCTCTATACTGCGACAACAATGGCACCATAGCCCTTGCTAAGGAGCTGAGGTCTCACTAAAAATTCAAGCACATCGAGCGGCGATACCACCTCATCCGCGATTACCTCGAGAAGGGTTACGTCGAGGTCAAGAGAGTCGACTTCACAGACAATGCGATGGACCCGCTTATAAAGTCGTTGGGCCAACAGAAGATCGAAGCCCACCTTGAGAAGATGGGACTTAGATTTATAGCCAATTGGCTTTAGGTTAAGTGAAAGTTTGTTAGATATGTGTGCCCTAAAAGCCAGAATTGGTTGACACTTGTAATACACTTCTAGGGACAAAATTATAATTTTGACAAAAAATAATAAAATGGATTATTTTCTATCAACATATGTGTATTTAGTGGTCTGTGATACATCTCTTGAGATTGTGGAATGATAATTCTTATTTTCAAGAGTTGAAAATTTAAGACAAGAATTTTTATTTATTAACTCATAAAATGCTCCTGACCGTAGGATCATCATGAGGATGGTGATTGATTCGGAAGGTTAGTATACAATCGCTTCTTTGTAGTAGATGAGTCTTAACTCTATGGATGTAGAGACACCAGAGCGAGAGTTACAGGGTACTCGTTAGAGAACGAGGGTACTGAGCATGACCACCTCGAGTAGTATCATAAGAGTCTACCTTCTTCGTTGATTAACTGACTTGATGCTATAGTGGTGTGTCTGGTTCTTTGACCTGAGGTGCATCGGCAGTTACCTTGAGGGTGTTGTAGTTTGACTACATCATGACTCGATCTCCTAGCCATTCGGAACCCTAAGGTGTATGTTGGCTATAGCATGTTCATTATAGGAATTGAATTGCACCAAGATGGAATCTATCTACCTCGGTGGATGAGGAGCAGCCCTATGATGATCATGAGAATCAAGTTCATAAGCCCATGGCCATGGCAGAGAGTGAAAATAGAAAGAGTTTCTATTAAGATTTTCACATCGGACTTGAATCGAATGATTAAATCATATGATAGAAATTAGGATTTGACGAGTTCACCTTAATCCTAATCTGATCGGGGCTCAAGATAGAAGAATTTAATCACACAAGTAGCTGCATCGAGAGGTTCGTTTTCAATTTTGATGGGTTGCCACCATATGCTGCTAGGTATCACTAATGGATTTTGGGAGCAATTAGAATAATTTAGATGATCGATCATTCTAAGTTGTCTGAATCAAAAGAGTTATAATCCATCGAAAGGAGTTTCGATGATGTTGATGATGGAGATCATGACAGATTCCATTATCATATAGAACTAAACCTAACTAGATCATACAAATAAGGATTTGGATCTGGATATCATCAATTGGACTAACCCAGTTCAATTGATTTGAATAAGATTCAATTAGGTTCAAGGAAATCGTGCTAGCACACGTTTGAGCCTAACGTTCTTCTTTTTCTATCATAAAAGTTATCTCGACTAAGCCAAATGAGTTTGTGCTCACTCAAGTACCTTTACCTGGTCTGACTGAAGCTTGTCCAAGTAAGAAAGGGTTGTCTTAATTTATGAGATAAATTTGAGACAACACCTGCCAATTCTTGTACTTTGACTTGGTTAAACATTGACCTTTGACCCTTGGACATCTGCCCATATGTCATGCACTTATTGGAGAGTAGATAGGAGCGTGTCCCCTCTCTGGAAATTGGAATGAAGGGGGTGCATGCCCAGGATGGCATGCGCCCATGGATAGGGATGCTACAGTCCCATATGGACAAGACTGTAGGTTGCTTCTTGGTTTCTACTTAGGTGGCCCTTGGGTATCTACTTTGATCAGTCTTAGGCACCATCTAAGAATGAACCTATGGGTCTCTCATCTGATTGGATCAGGTGATGTCATCCCATCAATCAGATTTAGATATGATTGCACAAAGCAATGTGATTGGCCGAGGTGATGCAGCACTGCATGGCGCAGCAAAGTCTATAAATAGACCCTATCTACACCCACTTTTGAGCTCTCCTCCTCTTAGCCACACCCCAAGGCTACCCCTCTCCCTTCTCTATGCCACCATCTAGCCCTCTCTCTCCTCTCCATGCCTAAGAAAGTTGGGCCTTCAGATTAGTGCGAGTCAGGCAAGAAAAGGCTGACGAAAAAGGAAGAAGGCAGCACTATTGCAGAGAACAACGAGTGATCTTTAGAAGAAATTTTGAAGATCCTCCAAATTAGATCCAGATTTGATTTTTGGAGAAAAGAAAGAGAAGGAGAAGATCTCCAGATCCAGCCTGAGTGGATATCAGTTAGAGGCCAGGCGCTTGCGTGGCTAGATCCAGAACCTCAGGGCTTCGATAGGATCATCAACGGATAATCAGATTATCCAAAATCAAGATAAAATTAATTCAAAATTAATTTAATTTTATTTTCTTATTTATCAGATCATAAAATTAGATCTAAAAAGTATCAGATCTAATTAGGATCTAAGAAAAAATTTTTGAAATATGCCTCTCGATCCAATCAGATTTGAACGAACCTGACCCAGAAAATTAGGATTTCTCCTTCAATTTTAATCATCATAAATATGTTAGATTTGATCTATGTTGACTTATGATTGATTGATGTTGAAATTATTTCAATTACATGAACTTGTTTGGATTAGATCTAAAGTAGTTTCATGCTCTTCTTACTTGCATATTGATTATGAATCAAACATGCAACTTGGTTTGTAGAACCATGTTGTAAAAATATTTTACAAACATGAAAATCATTTTTGAAAAGCCGAATCCCAACCCTCAATCCAAAACTTAATTAAGAATTAAGAAGTTATTTGATTAGGATCTAGGATTATAAATTAAAGATAAGACACGAATCATAACACATTGGGTTTAAATGGATTAGTGAGCTTAGGTCCATTAATTGTGGTAATCTCTCT
>QRFJ01000438.1:236362-347799 GCA_006176705.1 Cocos nucifera | reverse complement strand
TTCCGACCGGTAGATCATCATGAGAATGGTGATTGATCCGAAAGGTTAGTGTACATCGCTTCTTTATAGTAGACGAGCCTGAGTCTATACAGTGTAGAGACATCGAATGAGAGTACAGGTACTCATTAGAGAATGAGGGCACTGAGCGTGACCACTCGAGATCATACGGATGTCTACCTTCTCATAGATGACTGACTTTGAAGCTGCAGTGGTGTATCTGGTCTTACCTGAGGTGCATCGGCATATTCACCTTGAGGGTGTTATAGTTTTGACTACACCATGACTTGGATCTGCTAGCCATTCAGGATCCTGAGGTTATGTTGGCTATAGCATGTTCATGTAGGAATTGGATTGCACCAAGAAGGATCTATCAACGGTGGATGAGGAGCAGCCCTATGATGATCATGAGAATCAAGTTCATAAGTCCATGGCCATGGTAGAGAGTGAAATAATAGAAGAGTTTCTATTAGATTTTCATAATCGGACTTGAATCGAATGATTAAATCATATTTGATAAATTATGGTTTGACGAGTTCACCTTTAACCCTAATCTGATTGGGCTCAAGATGGAAGAACTTAATCACATAAGTAACTGCACGAAGAAGATTCATTTTCAATTTTGATGGGTTGCACCATAAACTGCTAGATTGCACTGGTGGATTTTGGAGCAATTAGAATGATTAAATGATCGATCATATCTAGTATGTCTGATCAGAAGAGTTCGTAATCCATCGAAAGAGTTTTCTTATGGATTCAATGATGGAGATCACGACATATCCCATTACCATACAGAATTGAACCTAACAGATCACACAAACAAATTGGATATGGATATCATCAATTGAACTAATCCAGTTCAATTTATTTGAATTAGATTCAATTAGATTCAAGAAAATCATGCTAGCACAACGATTAACCTAACATTTTCATTTCTATCATTAAAAGTTGTCTCGGACTGAGTCCAAATTGATTGTGCCACTCAGGTACCTTTACCTTGGTTGACTGAGCTTACTCCAGATCAGCAAAAGGGTGTCTTAATTTATGAGTAAATTAAGACAATACCTACCATTTTTCACTATCTGCTAATTCTTGTCTTTGACTTGGTCAAACGTTGACCTTGATCCCTTTGACATCTGTCCAGTGTGTCATGCAACTTATTGGAGAGCAGATTGGCGGTTGTCCCCTTACTAAATTTTGGAAAGAAGGGGGTGCATGCCTAGGATGGTGTGCGCCATGGATAGGGATGCCTTAGAGTCCCATACAGATGGACTCCAGGTTGCTTCTTGGATTCAAACTAGGTGACCCTCACTATAGACTTTGACCCAGTCTTAGGTGCACACCTTAAGATGAATTATGGAGTCTCATTCTGATTGGATCAGGTGATGTATCCCATCAATCAGATTTAGATCTGATTAAATGAAGCAACGTGATTGGCCGGGTGATGTTGCACTGCATGGCGCAGTAGGGTCTATATAAAAGACCTGTCTGCGCCCCACTTTTGATAGAATTCTCTCTTAGCCACATCCCAAAGCTATCCCTCTCTTTTCTCATGCCACCTTCAGGCCATCTCTCTCTCTCCATGCCAAGGATAGTTGGGCTTCATATTAGTTGATTCAAACAAGAAAAGGCTGACGAGAAAGGAAAGAAGCAGCACTGCTGTGAGACGATGCTGTATCTTCGAAAGAGTTTTCGAAATCCTCCAAATCACATCCAGATCTGATTTTTGGAGAAAAAGAGGAGAAGGAGAAGATATTCAGATTCAGTCCGAGTGGATACCGATAGAGGTCAGGCACTTGCGTCGCTAGGTCCAGAACCTCAAGCAATCAGCACGATCATCAACGGGAATCGAATTACCCATATCAAATAAAACTAATTAGAATTAATTTAATTTTAATTTTCTTATTATCAGATTGTAAAATCAGATCTGAAAAGTCAATACTGATTATGATCTAAGAAAAAATTTTTGAAATATACTCTCGATCCTAATCAGATTTAGAACGAACCTGAGGATTTTTCCTGTCAACTCTTTACCATCAGTCAACATGAAATATCATTTCAATTAGGAGGATGTCATCCACGTAGAGTACGAGAAAACATAGCACTTCCCACTACTTATTTAATACATTATGGTTTCTCCTCATTTTTAATGAATCCAAATAGATTAGATCATCATTGAAATGAGGCATTTCACCTCACGAGTGCTTGTTAAGTCCATACAGTGACCTTTACAGCTTGCAAACCTATTGATCATCATCACCTAGAGTGAAGCTTCATGACTTTCCATATAGATATCTTTCTTAAGATATCCAATTTAAGAACGTCATTTCCACATCATCTATCATATTTGTAAGTTGAACAGCTTTAACAAAAACAATGTTGCGGATGGATTTTGGCATACTGGGTGAGAAAGTATCCTGAATAGTTCATACCTTTGCGCTGACTATAATCCTTTGCCTACGAGCCTTGCTTTATGAATGTCTCTACATTTTCATAGACCATCTATCTCTTGAAATCCATTTACACCCAAAAGGTACTATACCTTCAGTGATCTTACTAAGATCCAGACTTGGTTTGAGCCGCATTGAGTCAAATTTCTGACTTCATTAGCCTCTAACTATATTTCGAGTACGATATCTTGATATTCCCGTCTTATCATAGATTTGAGAATCATCACCATGAACCTCATTTTTTCATGAAGAATAATATTATTCTACATCCTCTTGAATAGTACCTAAATTACCTTTTAGGAGAATGAAAATTCATATTTAATCTACGAGATGAGGATAGTGTTGTGGTTGGCTTCTAACTGATTTGGGTTCCTCAGGTTTCGTTAGCTCATTGTCATCGAAGACCTTTCTCAGATCTTATCTATCTCCGGCAGCCACCATCTTAGAATAAACTATTTTTTACGGAAGATGGCTGTTGAACTCACAATCACATTTGGTTTTCTGAAAAATAGAAACATAATATCCTAATGACTCTTTAGGATATCTATAAAAAGTTCTAAAGCATCCAGACTTCTAATTGTTCGCCTATTATTCTGAATGAGAATGGACAACCTAAAACATTTCTTAAGATGACTAGACTATGTTTGTCTACTAGCCATATCTCCATACGTGTAGTAAGAACATCTCTCATTTTCAGGAGCATTTTATGAGTTAATAATAAAAATTTTTATCTTAAATTTTCTGCTCTTGAAAATAAGAATTATCATTACCATTAACTCAAGGGATGTATCATAGACACTAAATACACATATGTGATAGAAAATAATCCATTTTATTATTTATAGTCAAAATTATAATTTTGCTCCTAGAAGTGTATTACAAGTGTCAGCCAATTCTGGCTTCTAGGGCACACATATCTAACAAACTCTCACTTGATCTAAAGCGAATTGGCTACAAATCTAAGTCCCATCTTCTCAAGGTGGGCTTCGATCTTCTGCTGGCCCAACAACTTTGTAAGTGGATCCGCCACATTGTGGAGTCGACTATCTTGACCTCGACGTAATCCTTCTTGAGGTAATTATGGATGAGGTGGTATCGCCGCTCGATGTGCTTAGATTTTTGGTGAGACCTCGGCTCCTTAGCAAGGGCTATGGTGCCATTGTTGTCGCAGTACAGAGGAATGGCATCTGATGGCATCACTTCGATCTCCGCGGTAAATTTTTTGTACTAGAATGCCTCCTACGTAGCAATATATTCTACTTCCGTGGTGGAATCTGCTATCACTATTTTCTTGAAACTTTTTCAACTGACAGCTCCACCTTTGCACACAAACAGACTCCCAGATGTCGACTTTCGATCATCTACATCAGACATAAAGTTTGAGTCTGTATACCCCTGGACTTGGAGTTCTCCATTGCCAAAGACTAGTAACATATCCTTAGTTCTTCTTAAGTACCTAAGGATACATTTCACAGAAGTCCAGTGTTCTTCACCTAAATTTGATTGATATCTGCTCGTGACACTCACGACATGGGCTATATTAGGTCGTGTACATAACATGGCATACATGAGGCTTCCTGTTGCTGAAGCATAAGAAACCTTGCTCATGCATTCTATTTCCTCAGGTGTGCTAGGGCACATCTTCTTGGAAAGATGAATGCCATGCCTGAAGGGTACTAAAACCCTCTTAGAGTTTTTCATACTAAACCACTTTAGTACTTCCTCTATGTACATCTTCTGTGAAAGTCCTAGCATCCTATTCGGTCTATCTCTATAGATCTTAATTCCTAGAATAAATGATGCTTCTCCTAGGTCTTTCATGGAGAATTCTTTAGATAACCATATTTTAACTATGGTCAACATGGGAATATCATTTTCGATAAGGAGGATATCATCCTTGTACAATACGAGGAAGACAACAGCACTCCCACTGATCTTTTTGAAGATACATGGCTCCTCATTTTTGATGAAACCAAATATTTTGATCACATCATTAAAATGAGTATTCTAACTCTGAGATGCTTGCTTAAGTCCACATATGGACCTTTGTAGCTTGCAAATCTTGTGATCATCATCACTGGATGTGAACCTAGCGATTGTTCTATATAGATATCTTCCTCAAGATATCCATTTAAGAATGCCGTTTTCATGTCCATTTGCCATATTTCATAATCGAAATAGGCTGCAATAGCAAGCAATGTGTGGATGGATTTTAGCATAGCTAATGGCGAAAAGATATCCTGATAGTCAATGCCTTCGCATTGACTATAATCTTTTGCCACTAATCTAGCTTTGAAAGTTTTCACATTTCCATCTGCACCAATCTTTCTCTTGTAGATCCATTTACATCCAATAGGTACTATACCTTCTGTAGGATCTACTTGCATCGAGTCAATTTCTGACTTCATTGCCTCTAACCATTTCTTAGGGTCGATATTTGATATCGCCTCGTTATAGATTTTGGGATCATCACCATGAACCCCATTACCTTACGAGGAATATTTTCTCTACATCCTTTAAAATAGTACCTAAGTACCTCTCAGGAGGATGGGAAAACCTTTCCGATCTATAAGGTGGAGGAGGTAGTGAATGGATTGGTTTAACCTGATTTGGTTCCATTATGGTCCTTAGCTCATTGCTCTTGTGAGACTTTCTCATCGAGCTTGATCTACTTTCCTATGTCACTATCTTGAATAAACTATTTTCCAAGAAAAATGGCATGTTGACTCACAATCACATTGTGATCTTCTGAAATAAAGAAATAATATCCTAATGACTCTTTAGGATATCCTATGAATCGAGCTCTAAAGGACCTAAAGTCTAACTTGTCTGCTTATTATCTTTTGACATGAGTCGGACAACCATAAATTCTGAGATGACTCAGACTTGGTTTCTTATCATGCCATATCTCATACGGTGTGGTAGGAACGATTTTAGAAGGAACCCTATTCAGTAGGTATATTGCAGTTAACAAACAGTATCCTTAAAAAAAATTAGGGAGGTCTATGAAGCTCATCATGGATTGGATCATATCTAATAGGGTCCAGTTCCTCCATTCTGAAACCCCATTAAGTTGAGGTGTTCCTAGTGGAGTCCATTGAGAGACTATGCCATTTTTCTTAAGATAGTTCAGGAATTCTCGACTAAGATATTCACATTCTTGATCTGATCGAAGAACCTTAATGGATTTTTTAATTTGCTTTTCTACTTCATGTTTGAATTCTTTGAACTTTTCAAACGCTTCAGACTTGTGTCTCATAAGATACACATACCCATACCTAGATAAATTATCGGTAAAGATATGAAGTAGACTAGGTTGCCTCTAGCCGGCACATCAAATGGGCCGCACACATCTATATGTACTAGGGCAAGAAGATCCGTGGCCCTGTCCCCATGTCCTACAAAAGGGAGCTTAGTCATTTTGCCATGAAGACAGGATTTATAAATTGGATATGACTCGAAAGTCAGCGGACTCAATAGCCTAATTTTCTATAATTTGTTAACCCTATCTTCTGCTATATGACCTAATCTTAGGTACCATAGATATCTATCATTAGGACTATCCCTAGGATGTTTTGATTTTATGGCATTCACATTTTGCTCAAAATTAAAAATAGATACGTCAACATGTAATTGATAAAGACCGTTAATAAGAAAACCATTTGCAATTTTATTTCTTTCATAAAGAATGTTACAATGGTCCTTAAGAAAACTAATTACATATCCTTCTAATGCAAGGCAAGAAATAGAAATCAAATTTTTGCTTGCTGCAGGCACATAATAACAGTCTTTTAATACTTAGTCTAAACCAGATGGTAGTCGAAGAGGATATATTTTCACGACCACGACAGCAACTCTTGCTCCATTTTCGACACACAGGATCATCTCACCATCCCTCATCCTCTTTGCTATCCTCAAGATCCTGCATAGAAGTGCACAGATGAGCACTAGAACCAGAGTCAAGCACCTAACTAGATGCAGAAGAAACCATAAGGTTAGACTCAATAATGAGCATACCTCCAGAAGGACCTGCTTCCTTCTTCTTTAGGACGGCTAAGTAGGATAGTTTCGCTTCCAGTGGCCGTCATTGTTGCAATGGAAACACTTTTCTTTATCAGCGGCTTTCTTCTTTCACTCTGCCTTTTTCTTCTTTCCTCCTACTACCTTCTGCTTTTTCACAGACTTCTTCTTCTTTCCAAAAGATTTTCTCTTGGAAGAAGTCCGTTCCATAGCAAGTACTGAGCCTTTAGAATCTTTCATGAAAAGCTCAGCAGTAACCAGCATGTTCATAAGTTCGGCCAAGGAGTTTTGAAGTTTATGCATATGGTAGTTCATGATGAACTGCCCATATGCATCAGTCAAGGATTGCAGAATTATATCATTTTGCTGATCCAAGTCCAACCTCACTCTGAGCTTCTCAAGCTCTTCCAAGTCCTTGTTCATCATCAGACAATGATCTTGGACTGACTGCCCATCACGCATCTTAGCCTTGAACAGTCGTTTAGTGACTTGATACTTGGCTGTGCGACTTTGTTCACCAAACATCTTCTATAGGTGAGCCAACATTTGGAGAGCAGTCCTGATATCTTCATGTTGGCGCTGAAGTTCATCAGACATCGAGCCCAACATGTAGTATCTGGCCTTGTTATCATCGTCTATCCACTTATCCAGAGATGCTCTCTACTCAGCGGATGGACGAGCTGGTAAGGTGGGAGGGTCCTAGTCCAATACATGAGTTAACTTCTCGGAACCCAAAATGATTTTGAAGTTTCGAAGCCAATCCTTGTAATTTGGTTCCGGTTCAGTCTATGGGTGTCCAGGATTCGTGCTAGTGGGTTGGATGCAGATATTTTTCTATAGAGAGTCAAAGTTTCTAGTTAGATATTGTAATTAAGACTTAACCAATTTATTTAGGAATTTTATTTTTAAATAAATTAGCTTCCACTATTTTCTTCAGATCCCTACACTCCCTCTGTAGAGATGCAAAAATCTCCATGATTATTGATTTCTAGTGGGTGGTGCAGTCCCACCAACTTACTCATCACCTCACCTAACAGTTATTGGTGATGGGTTAGCCAATGAGTGAACAACTCTTGTTCAATGATTCTCTAATCATGATGCACCCAAACTTGATCTCTAATTCATGAATCTCATCGTGTCCAAAATATTGATCCACTCCTTAGTTAAGTCAGATCCACCATTTGCACAGATTGGATTCCTAATTGAGTCTCTCATCATATCCAAAATATTGAGCCCAATTCATCCTCCAGCCCATAGCATCCAATGCCTAATAGACATGGTTGCATCTTTTCGATGCAACTGAGCCACTGTAATCAGCCGAGAACAATCAACTTCGAAAAGGGCCCGCACATCTACAATGGTGGAAGACCTTAGACTTAATCTTTTCTTAGGAAGATTTGATTTAGGTCTCATTAAACTAGACTTGACATAGTCATAACCATTATGACTAACCTAGTGGCATGGGTTAGCTCGATTATTGACCACCTCAGATCAGAACTGAGTCAACAAACATGGCCAGGTAAGTGAGACCAGTGGAAGGGATATGCCATTAACTCGATAAAAATGCATTCGAGTTGAGTAGCTCCAATTAAAAATCAGTCGATCGTATCTGCCAAACTTACCTTAGACACCAAATTATTGAGCCAGAACCAATCGGATTAGCCTACAATCCAGACTCTAACCACTGAGCCTAATTAGGTCTTAGCTTGATCGATCACTCATGTGACTCGATCTTGACCCAGACTTAATCCTATTAGGCTAGTCAATTTAAGCATTGTTGATCCCATCTAACCAACTCTTGATTCGGTTTGATCAACCGCTAGACCTAATTGAGCTACCCAAGCCCGAACCCAATTTTATGAACATGTCTTAGATCTAAAAATTTTTAATTTTAGATCTAATATGTTTCATAATCTTAATTCTTAATTAAGTTTAGGGTTCATAAACAAAATATGCAAATAAGATCCTAGGGTTTCAGGATCTAGGGTTTTGCAGAAAGTAAGTTTTCAATTTTTGATTAAGGACGAACGCGCAGCACCCCTACACATCATAAGAACACCCCATCGAATGGGAGGAGAGGGTCTTTAAATCCTACTTTGTTCTTATGATCGGACGGCCAAGGAGAATGCCTTAATCAGAAATACAACTAATCTACAAAAACTAATTAGATCTAAGCATATATCTCATATAAAAAATTGATCTAATTAAAATATATTTTGCATACATCTCATGTATCATGCATGCATATTTTTTAGATCTAAATTATCTCATAATCATCTAAAAAATTAAATTTAAATTTGATCTCATCAAATAAAATTTAATCTAGACCTATTTGTAGAACTATTCTACAACTAGTCTAAACATGCAACTATCATATCTCATATGAACAAATTAAATTTAATTTATTTTTTATTTTTAGATCTGATTATAATATTTATAAGATTAAAAAATAGCAAATAAATAGATCTAAAAATTATATTTAATTAAATAAAAATTATGATTATACTAGACTACACATAGAACAATTCTATTCCTAGTCTAGTTATGTATCTCATACATATTAGATCTAGATTAATTAATTTTAATTTTTTAATTTTTTAATTTTAGATCTAATCATATCTCATGTGATATCTAAAATTCATTAATTTATTAGATTAAATTAGATCTAAATAAATTTTATAAGAACCTGGCTCTGATACCAAGTTGAAGGAAAATCCTGATTTCTTGGGTTAGGTTCGTTCAGATCTGATTGGATCGAGAGGCATATTTCAAAAATTTTCTCTTAGATCCTAATTAGATCTGACATTTTTTTAATTTTATGATTAATAAATAAAAAAATTAAATTAAATTAAATCTAAATTAAGTTTTACCTTGATATGGGTAATCCGATTACCCATTGATGATCTGCTAATTGAAGCCTGAGGTTCTGGATCTAGCCATGCAAGTGCCTGACCTCTATCGGTATCCACTCAGGCTGAATCTAGAGATCTTCTCTTCTTTTTTTTTCTCCAAAAATTAGATCTAGATCTAATTTGGAAGGATCTTCAAAACTCCTTTCGAAGATCAGCAGTCGTCTCTGCAGCAGTGCTGCCTTCTTCCTTTCTCGTCAGCCTTTTCTTGCCTGAATCGCACTAATCTGAAGCCCAACTATCCTTGGGCATGGAGAGGAGAGAGATGGCTAGAAGGTGGCATGGAGAAGGGAGAGGGACAACCTTGGGGCATGGCTAAGAGAGACAAGCTCACTAAAAGTTGGGCAGCAGATAGGTCTTTATATAGACCCTGCTGCGCCATGCAGTGCCACATCACCCCGGCCAATCACGTTGCTTCATGCAATCAGATCTAAATCTGATTGATGGGATGACATCACCTGATCCAATCAGATGAGAGACCCATAGATTCATCCTTAGGTGGTGCCTAAGACTGGTCAAAGTCTATAGGTGAGGGTCACCTAGTTTGAATCCAAGAAGCAACCTGGAGTCCCATCCGTATGGGACTCCAGGCATCCCTATCCATGGGCACATGCCATCCTAGGCATGCACCCCCTCCTTTCCAAAATCTAGTAAGGAGGGGACAAGCCCCTATCTACTCTCCAATAAGTGCATGACACATGGGCAGATGTCCAAGGGTCAAAGGTCAACATTTGACCAAGTCAAAGGACAAGAATTAGCAGATGACGAAAAATGGTAGGTGTTGTCTCAAATTTATCTCATAAATTAAGACAATCCTTTTCTGATCTGGACAAGCTCTAGTCAGACTAGGTAAAGGTACCTGAGTGAGCACAAACTCATTTGGCTCAGTCGAGATAACTTTTAATGATAGAAAAAGGAGAATGTTAGGCTCAATCGTGTGCTAGCACGATTTTCTTGAACCTAATTGAATCTAATTCAAATCAATTGAACTGGGTTAGTCCAATTGATGATATCCAGATCCAAACCCTTGTTTGTGTGATCCAGTTAGGTTCAGTTTCTGTATGGTAATGGGATATGTCATGATCTCCATCATCGACATCATCGAAACTCTTTTTCGATGGATCAGAACTCTTCTGATTTCAGACAACTAGAATGATCGATCATCTAAATCATTCTAATTGCTCCCAAAATCCACCAGTGACACCTAGCAGTATATGGTGGCAACCCATCAAAACTAAAAATGAACCTCTCGGTGCAGCTACTTATGTGATTAAGTTCTTCTATCTTGAGCCCCGATCAGATTAGGGTTAAGGTGAACTCGTCAAACCCTAATTTCTATCATATGATTTAATCATTTCGATTCAAGTCCGATGTGAAAACCTTAATAGAAACTCTTTCTATTATTTCACTCTCTACCATGGCCATGGGCTTATGGACTTGATTCTCATGATCATCATAGGGCTGCTCCTCATCCACCGAGGTAGATAGATTCCATCTTGGTGCAATCCAATTCCTACAATGAACATGCTATAGCCAACATACACCTCAGGATTTCCGAATGGCTAGGAGACCGAGTCATGGTGTAGTCAAACTATAACACCCTCAAGGTGAACTACCGATGCACCTCAGGTCAAAGAATCAGACACACCACTGCAGCTTCGAGTCAGTCATCGATGAGAAGGTAGACTTCCTTATGACTACTCGAGGTGGTCACGCTCAGTGCCCTCATTCTCTAACGAGTACCTGTACTCTCGCTTTGGTGTCTCTACACCGTAGACTCAAGACTCATCTACTATAAAGAAGTGATTGTACACTAACCTTCCGGATCAATCACCATCCTCATGATGATCCTACGGTCAGGAGCATTTTATGAGTTAATAATGAAAATTCTTGTCTTAAATTTTTAACTCTTGAAAATAAGAATTATCATTACCATTAACTCAAGGGATGTATCATGGATACTAAATACACATATGTGATAGAAAATAACCCATTTTATTATTTATTATCAAAATTATAATTTTGCCCCTAGAAGTGTATTACAAGTGTCAGCCAATTCTGGCTTCTAGGGTACATATATCTAACACAAAATATGTTTGTCAAAAGAGTTTTCTATGAAAGACCTAGGAGAGACATCCTTTATTCTAAAAATTAAGGTCTATAGAGATAGATTGAATAGGATGCTGGATCTCTTATAGAAGATGTACATAGAGGAGGTGTTGAAGAGGTTCAGCATGAAAAACTCTAAGAGAAGATTGATATCCTTTAAACATGGCATTCATCTCTCCAAGAAGATGTGCCCTAACACACCTAAGGAGATTGAATGCATGAGCAAGATCCCTTATGCTTCAACAATAGGGAGCCTCATGTATGCCATGCTATGTACATGACCTGATATTCTCCATGCTGTGAGTGTCACGAGCAGGAATCAGTCGAATTCAGGTGAAGATTACTAGACTTCTATGAAATATATCCTTAAGTACTTGAGAAGGACTAAGGATATGTTTCTAGTTTTTGATAATAGAGAACTTCAGATCTAGGAATTTACAGATTCTGATTTTATGTCTGACATAGATGATCGAAAGTCGACATCTAGAAGTCTGTTTATATGTAATGGTGGAGCTATTAGCTGGAAGAGTTTCAAGCAAACTTTGATAACTGATTCCACCATAGAAGTAGAATACATCGTTGCGTTGGAGGTTGCAAAGGAGGCATTATGGTATAACAATTTTGCTATAGAGCTCGGAGTGATGCCATCAGATGCCATCCCTCTATACTACGATAATAATGGTGCCATAGCCTTAGCTAAGAAGCTGAGGTCTCATAAGAAATTCAAGCATATCGAGTGGCGATACCACCTCATCCATGATTATCTTGAGAAGGGATACATCAAGATCAAGAGAATCAATACTATAGATAATACAGTTGACCCACTGATAAAGCCATTGAGCCAGCAGAAGATCGAAGCCCATCTTAAGAAGATGGGACTTACATTTGTAGCTAATTGGCTTTAGATCAAGTGGGAGTTTGTTAGATGTGTGCCCTAGAAGCCAGATTGGCTAAATACTTGTAATACACTTCTAAGGGCAATTTTATAATTTTAACTTTAAATTAATAAAAAAGTTATTTTCTATCATAGTGTGTATTTAAAGTATCTGTGATATATTCTTTGAGTTAATGGTAATGACAATTCATATTTTCAAGAGTTAAAAATTTAATACATGAATTTTCGTAATTAACTCATAAACTGCTCTCGACCGTAGGTTCATTATGAGGATGGTGTTCGATCTGAAAGATTGGTGTACGATCGCTTTCTTAGGATAGATGAGTCTTGAGTCTATAGTGTGGAGACATCAGAGCAAAAGTGCAGATACTCATTAGAGAATGAGAGCAATGAGCGTGACCACCTCGAGTAGTCATAAGAAAGTCTACCTTCTCATTGATGACTAGCTCGATGCTGCAGTGGTGTATTTGATTCTTTAACCTAAGGTGCATCAACAATTTACCTTGAGGGTGTTATAGTTTGACTACACCATAACTCAGTCTCCTAGTCATTTAGAATCTTGAGGTGTATGTTGGCTATAGCAGGTTCATTGTAGGAATTGGATTGCACCAATAGGGGATCTATCTATCTCAGTGATGAGGAGTAGCCTTATGATAACCATGAGATTGAGTCCTTAAGTCCATGTCCATGATAGAGTGAAGATGATAGAAAGAGTTTCTATTAGAGTTTTACATTGGACTCGAATTGAATGATTAACTCATGTGATGGATATTGGGTTTGACGAGTTCATCTTAACCCTAATCCTATCGAGGCTCAAGATAAAAGAACCCAATCACATAGGTAACTATATCGAGAGATTTGCTTTCAGTTCTAATGGATTACCATCATATACTGCTAGTTATCACTAGTGAATTTTGGGAGCAATTAGAATGATTTTGATGATCGATCATTCTAATTGTATGAATCAAAAAAGTTCTGATCCATCGAAAGATATTTCGGTGATGTCAATGATATAGATTGCGATATATCTCATTACCATATAGAACTAAATCTAATTGGATCACATAAATAAGAATTTAGATCTGGATGTCATTAATTGAGCTAATCCAATTTGATTGATTTGGATTAGATCCAATCAAGTTCAAGGTAATCATTCTAGCACACGATTGAGCCTGGCTTTCTTCTTCTATAATCTTTCTGATTTCTCGCAATCGAGTCAAATTTGATTTGACTCATTTCTATATCTTGAATGGGTTTATTTTCATCTAATTGGAACTAGTTCAGGTTAGATTAATTATAGAAATTAAATCCATTCCTAGTGCAATTGGACAAGGGTCAAAAGCTGACCTATTTGAGAGAATTGAGGGTCATCTAATTAGATGCTTCTAAAAAATTCTATAGAAATTATTTTGCTCTAATTTTTGGATATATGATAGGGCTTGAGTTCTGCTTTAAGTGTACCAAATTTTGTGTTTTATGGAGGTGCCTAGTCTAGGTTTTGGTAGAGTTTGATTTATATCAAACTCTTGAGGGAAGAGTCCTAGGCACAATGGACTCTAACTTATCTACTCATTTCGCCCCCTTTTTGAAAGCTTTTTAGTGTGAAAACTAGATAGGATCTGGTGCTCTATGTGGGGAATAAAACCTTGAGTCCCAATGATAAAAATAAATCAATTATTTTGGTCAAAAGGGACTCTTTGTGGCATTGGGTTATGATATAAATTCTACATGCCAAAGCTTCCTATCGTGTGAAATATGTTTTCATGCCCAAGTTGCTGCCATCCCTTCATATCCCAAACTCTCTCTGATATTCTCTCTCTCCTTCTACATGCCAAAAGTTGGGCACAAATCAGAGAAGATGGTCCAAGCAAATTGGTGAAAAGTTCAGCATCTATGCGATGGTGTTCGTGAGACGAGCATGCTGCATTCAAGATCCTTTTGAAGGATTTATAGATCAAATTTAGATATGATCTTTTAAAAAAAGATTCATGAGGAGAAGACATCCAGATTCTATCCGAGTGGATATCGATAGAGGTTAGGCATGTGCGTGGCTCATTCCAGAACCTCAGAAATGATCAAGATCATTATAGGATAATTAGATTACCCAATTAGGTACTTAAATTAAATTAAATTTTATTTAATTTTTAATTTTTATTATTAGATCACCTTAATTAGTTTGAGAAATCTTAGATCTGATCGGATCATAGAAATTTTTGTAAAAAAATCCACCTTAAATCTGATCAGATCTAGACGATCTTATGATGGAAAATAGAGATTTTCTTTTAAGAAGATCTGGGCATGATGCTTCATTGAGGCACAAACCATGGTGTCCTGGTGGGAGAAAAAGAAGGAAGAAGAAAGGATTCTTTTTTAGGATTTTTTCTTGATCCCTTCTTCCTCTTTTTGTGATTTTGAGAGATGTCACTTCTTCATAAATCTCTTGCCTTCCTTTTGAAAATTGGAGAGTTCAGGATTTGAAGAAAAAAATTCTAGATCAGCCATTGAAGAAGGATTAGGATAGTACTAACATGCTATGCTAATTTTATATCATCGAACTTTGGATCTTGCATCGAGACCTTGTGTGGACAACTTGTAAAGGCTGGACATGTGTGTGGCTCAGAGTGATGACCTTAGCCTTGGATCAGTGAGTTAGAGAACTCATGTTGCAAAGTTAAGGTTGACACGATCTTCTTTATGTATCAAGGTCAGATCTAGAATTGCCTAGACGTTGATATGATCAACATCAACTTTTGATTATTTTTATTTTTAGATTTAATAGCATGCTTAAATCATGTGATAGAGTCCTAGATCTAGGACTCTTTTATGTATTTTAAATAAATTAATATGATTAATTTATTGCTTTCACTGTCTGATTTTTAAAAAAGCTTCGAGATCCATCCTTGAAATCCAAGATCATTTTCTTTAAGAATCAATCAATTCGAGTCCGATGTGGAACTCTAATCGAAACTTCTTTTTGTTATTTCACACTACTATAACCATGGGTTTTACGACTCAATCTCATGATCTTCATAGGATTACTCCTCTATCAAGGTTAATAGATCCTATCTTGGTGTAATTCATTTCCTAAAATGAACATACTATAGCCAACATACACCTCATAATTTCATATAAATAGGAGACTGAGTTATGGCATAGTTAAACTATAACACCCTCAAGGTGAACTACCGATGTACCTTAAGTCAGAGAACCAGATACAACTATAGTAATAAGCATGTCATTGATGAGAAGATAGACTTCTTTATGACTGCTCAAAGTTGGTCATGCTCGACATCTTTGTTCTTAACAAGTACCTGTACGTTTGCCCTAGTATCTCTACACTATAGATTCAAGATCTATGTATCCAAAGAAAGTGATCGTATACCAATCTTCTAAATTGATCACTATTCTCATGATGATCCTATGATCAGAAGTAGTTTATGAGTTAATTATGATAACACATGTCTCAAATTCTCAACTTTAATGGATGATTCACAGACATAATTCAACATCAATGTGAATGAAAAATAATCTCAATTTTATTAATAAGTCAAAAATTAAAAATTATGCCCATAGAAAGTTTTACATGTATCGACCAATTTAGCTTTTACGGCATACATCTAATAAACTCCTACTTGACTTAAAGCCAATTGGCTACAAATCTAAGTTTCATCTTTTCAAGATGGATTTCAGTCTTTTGCTAGCTCAATGGTTTCATCAGTGGGTCAGCCGCATTATCCATAGTATCGACTCTCTTCACCTCGACAAATGCCTTCTTGAGGTAATCATGGATGAGGTGGAATGATCGCTTGATATGCTTAAATTTCTGGTGAGACATCGGAGCTAAGGCTATGGTGCCGTTGTTGTCATAGTAGAGAGGGACAGCATCAAATGGCATCACTCCTAGCTCCACACCAAACCTTTTAAATTAGAATGCCTCCTTTGTAGCTTTTGATGCAATGATGTATTATGCTTCCATGGTCGAGTCTGCAATCACTGTTTGCTTGCAACTCTTTTAGCTCATTGTGCCATCATTGCTCAAGAATAAGCCTTTTGATGTCAACTTTCGATCATCAATATTAGACATGAAGTCTAAATCTGTATACCTCTGCACATGAAGTTCTTCATTATCAAAGATCAAAAATATATTCTTAGTCCTTCTTAAGTACTTAAGGATACATTTCATAGAAGTCCAATGCTCTTTACCTGGATTTGACTAATATCTATTTGTGACACTCATAGCATGGACGATATTAGGTTGTGTATAAAGCATGGCATACATGAGGCTCCTTATTGCCGAAGCATAAGGGATGTTGATCATGCACTCAATCTCTTTCAATGTGTTAGGGCATATTTTCTTGGAAAAATGAATACCATGTCTGAAGGATATAAGACCCCTCTTGGAGTCTTCATGCTGAACCTTTTCAGCATGTTCTTAATGTACATCTTTTGTGATAAACTTAACATCCTCCTCGATCTATCTCTATAGATCATGATCCCCAATATAAAGGATGTCTCACCTAGGTCTTTCATAGAAAACTTTTTAGAAAACCAAACTTTGATTGAGGTCAATATGAAAATATCATTCTCAATCAGGAGGATATCATCCATGTACGGTATGAGAAAAATAATAGTACTCCTACTAACTTTTTTAAAGACACATGGCTCCTTCTCATTCTTAATGAAATCAAATAATTTGATTACATCATTGAAATGAGCATTCTAGCTCTGAGATGCTTGCTTAAGTTCATAAATGGATCTTTGCAGTTTGCAAACTTTGTGATCACTATCATTGGAGGTGAAACCAAGTAGCTATTTCATATAAATATCTTCCTCAAGGTATCCATTTAAGAATGTCATTTTTACATCCATTTATCATATTTCATGGTCAAAATATGCTACAATGGCAAGCAATGTGTGGATGGATTTAAGCTTTGAATGTCTCTATATTTTCATTTGCACCAATCTTTCTCTTGAAGATCCATTTACACCCAATCGGTACTATACCTTCAGGTGGATCTACCAAGATCCAGACTTAGTTTGAGTGTATTGAGTTAATTTTTGACTTTATTGCCTATAATCATTTCTCAAAGTCAATATCTGATATCACCTTATTATAGGTTTCAGGATCATCTCTATGTACCCCATTTTTGGTGAGGAATATTTCTTCTACATCCTCTAAGATAATACCTAAGTATCTCTCAAAAGGATGGAAAACTTACTAGACTTATGAGGTGGAGGAGGAAGAATGTGGATCGGCTCAGATTGAATAGGTTCCTCAGGTTCCAAGGCTCGTTGCTCTTTAGAGACTATCTTTTCAAGCTTGATCTATCTTTTCATGCCTACATTTTGAATAAACTATTTTTTAAGAAAGACTACATATCAACTCACAATCACATTGTGATTTTCTGAAAGATAGAAATAATATTCTAATGACTCTTTAGGATATCCAATAATATAAGCTCTAAAGAACCTAGATTCTAACTTATCCACTTATTGTCTTTTGACATGGGCCAAATAATCCTAAATCTTGAGATGACTTAGACTCAATTTTTTACCATACCAGATCTCATATGGTGTGGTAGAAATGATTTTAGAAGGAGCCCTATTTAGTACATATATTGCAATTAAAAGACTATATCCCCATAATAGATAGATGGAAAGGTCTATGAAGCTCATCATGGAATGGACCATATCTAATAAGATCTGATTTCTTCATTCTAAAATCTCGTTTAGTTGAGGCATTCTAGGCGGAGTCCACTATGAGACTATGCCATGTTTCTTGAGATAGTCTAGAAATTTTTTACTAAGGTATTCACCTCCTCGATTTGATTAAAGAACTTTAAGAAATTTTTTGGTTTATTTTTCTACTTGATGTCTAAATTTTTTGAACTTTTTAAAGGCTTTAGACTTGTGATGTATAAGGTATACATATTCATACCTAAAAAAATTATCGATAAAGATAATGAAGTAGATAAAACCTTCTTTGGCTGGCACATCAAATGAGCCACAAACATCTGAATGCACTAGAGCAAATAACTTTATGGTTCTTTCTCCATATCCCACAAAGGGTAACTTGGTCACATTTGAAGGAACCAGTGCAGGA
The DNA here is from genome assembly GCA_006176705.1 of Cocos nucifera. NCBI lineage: Eukaryota > Viridiplantae > Streptophyta > Magnoliopsida > Arecales > Arecaceae > Cocos > Cocos nucifera. Next base: position 329,316 of record QRFJ01000438.1, on the reverse strand, counting down.
TTAATAGTGCTACTTTCAAAAACTTTTCAAAAATAGCTAAATTATAGTGGAAAATTAATCAATCTTGTTAGTACAAAATCTAGTCATCGCCAAAGAAACGTTAGAGCCAGAGAAGAAGAGATCACCATTGGTGATCTGCAAAACAAGCCTTGTCCAGAGCCCGAGGGGGTGGCTCCGGCAAGACCCTCCGACGATCAAGTCAGCTCTTTTGGCCAACAAAAATGGAGTGCTCAAGAAAGAATTCAGTAGAGTTTTGAGAAGGAGAAGAGGGCCTGGAAAAAACATATCTAGAGAATCTCTTTTATAGACGAAGCCTATAACAAACTAATGGTGACAGCCATAACTATCGAGTAGTGGGTCACTCAGGGCCACGTGGAGTTTGTTATGGAGGATAGTGTCTGTTGTCGTGAGGTGCCTAGCCTACTTGAGATTTGATAGTCAAAGTTCGGAGGAGTAGGCATCGGTTGGTGATGACCTTTGAGCTATATCAGTTCTAGAGGAGTTTGGACTCCTCCAAAGTAGTTTGGGTGGGGTTGGCTCATGCCGTGTTCGAGGCCGAATTTATGTAGGAGAGGAGACTCTTTTAGAATCAAAAAGTAGATCTGCTGGAGAGATCTACGCGCAGCTCTTCTGGAGGAGAGATCCGAAGAAGAATTTACCTGATGGAGGAACCCAATTACTGGGAAGAATCTGGAAGGAGTTCGGCTATTGGAGGAGTCTGGGAGAGGTTTGGCTGCTAGGAGAGTTCGCCTATTGGAGTCTGGAAGGAATTTTCCTATTGGAGGAACCCAATTACCAGGAAGAATCTAGAAGCAGTTCGGCCGAACTAGATGCACAGGTGCTGAGGGTTTGACCAAAATCTTAGCCGAACTTCGGTAGGTGTGGATTTATCCCCAACACTAGCCTCCCTACTTTTGAGTTTGAAGTTTGAAGGATGGGAGTAAGATGGAGACTGGCGAAGTTTGAAGGATTTTTTGATCCTGTCGAGCATTCCATTTTTAGGTGGTGCGGGATGTTTTGGCTTTTATTGGGCTGGCGTCGGAGCTTCGTATATACACGATGACCCGAAGAGACGTTTTTCGAATTTCCCATTAGAAATTTGCTCGAGGTACAGCACCATTAAGGGTCTGTTCGTTGAAGCTTTATGCCATGATGAGTGGGACACATGTTGATCAGAGATCGATTGGAGGAAATCTGCAATCATAACTGCTCTAGGACTCCAGGGGTTACTTAAGCTTGCCCTCCTCCATCAAGTCCCTACTTCTGAAATTTTTCTTTCCTCCCTCTGGTTTTCCTCTTCGTCCCGAGTGAGAGCCCAAGCTACTTTCTTTGGTTTTTGGTGTACCTTACCTTCAATCCTTGCTCCATTCACCATCTCCTTATTCTTCTCAACCAATTTAGATTAGCTTTCCAACACTTTTTGGATTATCTTTGCATTCTTACTTTCTTGTTCTTTCTATTCTTGTCGAAATTTTAACGTCTCATTTTTTTTTGTTTGATTTTTTGGATAATTTCTAGATTTTATCTTGATCCAAATATCTAGTGAGGGATCTTGGTCGACTTGTTCTGGGACTCCGACCCCTTTAAGCTTAACGAACCCACCTCTTGAGGAGGTCGAACCCTTAGGATTGGCCCATCCTTTTGTGCCCACGATCATTTCTTATAGACTTTGGCCTGACGACCTTTTCTTAGCTATGATTCGGTTTAGAATTCCTCCTAAGTACGAGCTTGAACTCCCTGGACCAAACGATCGAGCCTGTTCACACCCTCTCGATCGAATCTGTTTGTACGTTGAAACCTTTCAGACCGGGCTTAGATTATCGTTACCTTTTTTCATAGCTAACTTATTTAGATTTCTCAATATTTTTCTTATTTCTATGGCACCGAACATCTTTAGATTTATCATAGGATTGCTCTTCCTATGCACCATGGTAGGCATCCGACCTACCATTTTGCTATTCCATAATTTTTTTATCTTTAAACATCACCCCATCGCTAAGGATTGGTGGTATGTGTCTCTTCAGTTCAGGAGGAAAGGACTGCTTAAAGATGCCCCTTCCTCCATTCATGGTTGGAAGGAGAAGTTCTTCTTTGTTTTCCATCCCATCCTAGAACTAGGGCTACTTCCATGGGGCGAGGTAAGGAAATTCGTTCATCGAGCTCCTGGGCTAGAAAATGAAGATTGGAGCTCGATCGATAAGCTGAAGTCTTTTGACACTCCATCATTCTCTAGACTCCTGGATGAGCAAATCTTGTTCAATTTTGGCCTCAGTCCTCTTAACCCGATAGGTAGTTTATGATATTCAACCAGCTAGATGGTATTTATTTTTTTGATCTTTTATCTTTATCTTTGCAGAAATGACCTCCGAGGAATGGAACCGTTTGATGAAGGGGGTCCGAACCCTCAAAAGTAAGGGAGGTTCTTCCGATGAACCATAGAAGAAGGCCCAAACTGGAGAGTCAAGCTGGGCCACGTTGGTTTGGTCTAGACTGGCCCTTGAACCTACCACTACAATGTCGAGCCCGGCCCCATCTGATGAGGCCATCCCTCTTGCTCTTATTCGGCAAGAGGAAGTCATGGAGAAGAAGAAGAAGAGGACCATTGGTAAGAAAGTCGGGCGAAAGGCTAAGAGCTCTGAAGGAGGGGATCTTGGCTAAGAATAGGGTTCCCTGGATGACCTTTCATCCAGGCACTAATGGAGGGGAGCATCCTTCCCCACATCATCGAAAGGATGTGCCATAAGGACGACGTCGAGAGGTTTGATGAATCATTTGCTATCTTTTTGGAGGTAAGTGGTTCCTTCTGACTTTGACTTCATGCCCATTAAGCTTTGGAACTGAGATCTTCTATGATTCTGATTTATTGTGTGTTTTGCAGCTGGGATACTATCTTTTTATCCATTCTGAAGCAGCAAGCCAAAATTGGACTGAAGCTTCTAAAGCCTTGGAAGAAGCCCATGCAGAAGTCGAGAAGGCTCGGGCCGAGGTTGACATTCTAAAGGTCACCTTGGAGACCCATTCGTCTGAAGTCAAATGCCTTCAGAATGAATTGAGAGAGGAGCATGGTGAGATGGCAAAGTTGAGGGTTGAGCTAGCCCTAGAAAAGGAGGAGAAAAAAAAGGCGCAAGAGGAGGTTAGCGCCGCCATGGAAAGGGTCATGCAGAACTTCAAGTCCTCCAAGGATATGGAGGACGTCAAAATAGATTTCGCCCAGGAAGCCTTCTTGGAAGGGTTTCGGGTTTGCATGGGGCGAGTTGTCGAGAATTTTCCCAAGATCGATCTGGATCTCCTCCTATAAAAGCCAGAGGATAGAGCCGGCTCTTCACGCATCGATGCCGAGGTTGCTCCTAAATCTGCAGGTGCAGCATTCGAAGCTGCCCAAGAATCGGAGCCAGCCAAGAATGTCCCGACCTCTCTAGTGGGCGAGCCGTTCGAGGTCTGAACTTTTGACATCTATGTACCCTCTTTTTTTTCTCTCTCTCTCTCTCTATTTTTTTTTATTTTTTTACAGTGTACCAAATATATTTCATGTAATGAGAAAAAATTCTTCTTTTTCTTTACACTTTGCATTATATGTGATTCAGAATGTCTCTGTCGATCAGAGCCACGACCTCCTTTCTCCGATTGATGCTGACCCATTACCTCATGGGGTTTTATTCAAGCCTTTGATAAAGGGTTTGAAGGAGGTCCACCAATTGAGAAGAAGATTGAAGAGAGTTTAGGCCAACCTTCAGGTCTCTCGAAAAAATGCTGTGGAGGCGACTAAGAAAGTAACTCACCTCTGAAGTTTACACATGAAGCATGCGGCGAGCTTCAGCATTCGGAAAGGATATTTTGAGAAGGAGCTCGCTGAACTTCGGAAGAGCGTGAGTGACAAGTCTTGGGCGCTCATAGTGAAGATTGGCTCTCTAGAAGTTGATCTCAAGAAGACGAAAGAGAAGATTCATCTTTTGGAAGGGAGTTCACCATGGTCCATCGATGAAGCTCAGCATGACTGAAACTGATCGAAGAAGTTCTTCTAGCTTCAGAAGTAGCTATAGGATGCTGAAGATCGACATAATAATTACCAGACGACCTGGGCAAAAAGAATGTCTAGGCTTGAAGGTTAGCTAAAGGCTGTTAGGGATAAGGCGACCTATTTTCGAAAGAAGTTTCATAGCATTCAGTAGGTTGGATCAAGCGGCGAACCTGAGGAGCTCGTCTTTCTGAGGGGGACTATCAGCAAACTCTCGGAGGCTGTTGGGATGGAGAAAATTAAAGTTCAATAATTGAAGTTCCAATTAGCTTGAGAGCATCAAGCCGTCAAGGATGTTGAAGTTGAATCTGAGGTTTTGTGGAAGCAGCGGTGAGAGCTCGAGGCCAAATTTGAATACTCCAATAGGATGTACATTGACGGTCTATATAAGAAGAAGGAGCTAGAGGAGAAAATTTTCAAACTAAAGAAATTGATAAGTACCATAAATTTACCTATAAAAGCATCAATTTATCAATTAATTTATATTTATTTTTAAGAATTAATAATTAATTGATACATATTTTAAGAAATTCATATTTTTATTAATTAAAAAATTAATTAAAAATAATAAAAATTAAGAAATAAAATTTTATAATTAATGGAAAAAACTTATTTTTATGATCATAATGAAATAAGTTTTACACAAAATGGAGCTAAAATGGAGAAGATATGAATTTCTATAGAAATAAAATAAATAAAAATTAAATGAAAAATAACATACGACTCAGCCAACTCAAGCCGCCGTGCCATATCAGTTGGCGCATCCAAATGTGCCGAGCCAAGCCGATGAAGCCAGCACGCCAAGCCATGCTAGCCGACTTAGCTATAGAAGCAGTCAGTCGGTCCATGATCCATGCGTGGACTGCCAGCTCAGCAGAATCCGACGAATCATGGAGCAACATATGGTGGACCTAGACCCTTAAAGAGTTCACGAAAAATCTATCATGGCTCATAGGGCATTTTGAACTTTTCACTCAACGATAGGAGGTGCTGATTCATTGTGGTGTGTGGTGCAGCCGGTCCGCACGGTCCATGAGAACAGTAATTATGTGATCGGAAGGATCCAATTGATCAAGGTCAAGATCGGATGGTGGAGGAAATTTTCTAATTCAGGCTTCACGTGGATCGCCATCCAATGATAGTGCTCAATCCAGGAGATGATCCAACGATGGAGAGAGCTCTCGGTGATGATCAGGACTCCCAACGTGCGATCAGCAGCTAGATTTTCTTCGTCAACATGCGATCAATGGTCAAAAATTAATCCAACCTAATCTACGTCGATACACGTCCGATTTTGATGATTTCTGATCTGTTGGATTTCTATTTAATGGCTAGATTTCAATAGACTTCAATAGAATTCATCTAGGACTCCTTTTAATCTAATTTTCACTCAGATTTCTTCATATTTTGACGATCAAAGACCTCCTTAGTCCCACATCGCCTGAAGAAAAGTCTCCAGTCCTCCTAGCTCTATAAAAAAGATCCCAGACTTTCAGAATTCATAATGTTTAGTCAAGGTGAAGCTTTGGTATATGGTAGAGCCAGGCTTTGGATTAGAGGCTGCTTCAAAGCAACGAATGTCGAGAAGAAGAGCTGGGCTTCTACATCATCTTTCTGTTGATGCCGATCCAAGATCAGAGATTAGCCTATTAAATTTCTTTTTTTTATGTATTTAAATTATGAACCTTTTAATTAATATAATATTTATTTTTATACTTTTTAATTTCATGCTCTTTATTTTTATTATAATTTAATTTTTATACTTTAATTAGTAGATGCTAAGATCTAACTAGTAGATCTTAGTACCAAGTTTAAATTTTTGCACTTTTTAATTTTCACTTTTTATTTTTTGACTTCACTTTTAATTTCAAAACTCTTTTTTTTCTTTTTTTTTTTTAAATTAAAGATTTCAAAAATAAACACTATCTTTCCTATGGATTCGATCCGACTCACTGCTATCTACGTATTTTTAATTATTTTAAGAAGTCGGATTAAACTGATAAACATGGTGTCTTAACGACAACATCGCACTCTTGTCCGAAACCTTTGGTGATGGTTGGAGCAGATAACCCAATGTTTGAAGAGCTCGGATCGTCTTAGGGCTTCACCTGTTTTCTTTTTTTTTTTGTAATCGATTTCACCAATCTTTATCTTGTCCGTAATGCATTTGCTTTTTTGCACAGTCGACCTTTGTCGATCTCTATCTTGCTTGTAGTGTGCCTATTGTAATTGATCTTATTAATTTTTACTTATAACGAACTTACCTTCATAATAAAATAGTATCTTTTTTATTGTCATCTCTTATGGATTTGATTCTAGACGTCTCATTTTTCTTTCGTTTCTAACATGATGTTTATCGTGGACGTCGGGTCAGGGATTCGTTCCATGGATTAGGATGGGATTTTTCCTTTGGCATTTGGCACGGTCGTAGGAAAATGTGCTCATCAATCGTTAGTAGGGCCTTGACCTTCCACCCCTTGTATGATCGTAGAGGTTTGTTGGATCCATTGACGGATTCTCGTCTTGGCTTAATGAGGCCTTCGACCTTGCTCATGTTAGGATGAGGTTCTCCCCCTATTTCTAATAGGCTATAGGAATATATTAGGGCCGTCGGTAGGACCTCTTCCCTCATCTCATCTTAATTCATCGAGGTCTTTGACCTTGCTTATGTTAGGATGAGGTTCTCCCCCTATTCCTAATGGGCTGTAGGGGTATATTAGAGTCATTGGTAAGACCTCTCTCCTCATCTCGTCTTAGTTCAACGAGGCCTTCGACCTTGCTCACGTTAGGATGAGGTTCTCCTCCTATTCCTATCGGACAGTAGGGGCACATTAGTGTTAGATATATGTGCCCTAGAAGCCAGAATTGGCTGACACTTGTAATACACTTCTAGGGATTGTAATTTTGACTATAATTAATAAAATGGGTTATTTTCTATCACACATGTGTATTTAGTGTCTGTGATACATCCTTTGAGTTAATGGTAATGATAATTCATATTTTCAAGAGTTGAAAATTTAAGACATGAATAATCATTATTAACTCATAAACAGCTCCCGACCATAAGATCATCACGAGGATGGTGATTGATCCGGAAGGTTGGTGTACGATCGCTTCTCTTTAGTAGATGAGTCTTGAGTCTACGGTGTGGAGACACCGGAGCGAGAGTACAGGTACTCGTTAGAGAATGAGGGCACTGAGCGTGACCACCTCGAGTAGTCATTAGGGAGTCTACCTTCTCGTCAATGACTGACTCGATGCTGCAGTAGTGTGTCTGGTTCTTTGACCTGAGATGCATCGGATAGTTCACCTTGAGGGTGTTATAGTTTGACTACACCATTACTCGGTCTCCTAGCCATATGGAACCCTGAGGTGTATGTTGGCTATGACATGTTCATTGTAGGAACTGGATTGCATCAAGATGGGATCTATCTACCTCGGTGGTAGAGGAGTAGCCCTATGATGATCATGAGAATCAAGTCCTGAAGCCCATGGCCATGGCAGAGTGAAATAATAGAAAGAGTTTCTATTTAGATTTTCACATTGGACTCGAATCGAATGATTACATCATATGACAGAGACTAGGGTTTGACGAGTTCACCTTAACCCTAATCTGATCGGGGCTCAAGATAGAAGAACTTAATCACACAGGTAGCTGCACCAAGAGGTTCGCATTCAGCTCTGATGGGTTGCCACCATATACTGCTAGGTGTCACTGGTGGATTTTGGGAGCAATTAGAATGATTTAGATGATCGATCATTCTAGCTGTTCGAATCAGAAGAGTTCTGATCCATCGAAAGGAGTTTCGATGATGTCTATGATAGAGATCATGACATATCCCATTACCATACAGAACTGAACCTAACTGGGTCACACAAACAAGGGTTTGAATCTGGTGATCATCAATTGAACTGATCTAGTTCAATTGATCTGAATGAGATTCAATTAGGTTCAAGGAAATCGTGCTAGCACTCGATTGAACCTAACGTTCTTCTTTTACTATCATAAATAAGTTGTCCTGACTGAGCCAAAGGAGTTTGTGCTCAATCAGAGGCCTTCATATGGTCTGACTGGAGGTTGTCCAAGTCAGAAATAGGTTGTCTTATTTTGTAAGACATTACCTGCCATTTTTGGTCACCTGCCATTTCTTGTTCTTTGACTTTGGTCAAAAGTCTACCTTTGACTGGTCAAACGTTGACCATTGACCCTTTGACTTTTGACCACATGTCATGCACCTATTGGAGAGCTGGTGGGGGCCTGTCCCCCTGCCAGAACCTGGCAAGGAGAAGGGCGCACGCCAAGGGTGGCGTGAGCCCAAGTAGGAGGCGCCTAGGAGTCCTTGTTGGACAAGGACTCCACCTCCCTTTAGGATTCCAATTCAGAGTTCTACTAAGAATCCAAGTTTGACTGGTCTTAGGTGCCCTCTAAGGAGGAATCCAGGGGTCTCTTTTTCAACCAATCAGATTTAGATCTGATTTCACAAAGGGTTGTGATTGGTTGAGAGGAAGAGGAGTTGGATCACAAGAGGTCTATAAATAAGACCCTGCGCCCAACCCTAATCCTAAGTGAAAAGTGAATTCAATAGAGATTTCCCATGCCCCAAGGCTGCCTCTCCCCTCCTTCTCCATGCCATACTCTCTTCTCCCCTTGCTCTCCACGTCCAAAAGTGTTTTGGACTTAGTTTGGTGCGATTCAGATCAAGGAAAGGCGATCAAAAGCAAGAAGGCTGCGCTGCTGCAAAAGGACAACTGCAGATCTTCAAAAGAGTTTTGAAGATCCTCCAGATCAGATCCAGATCTGATTTTTGGAGGTGTGATAGAGAAGAAGAGGATCTCCAGATCCAACCCAAGTGGATACCGGTAGAGGCCAGGCGCTTGCGTGGCTAAGATCCAGAACCTTCCGCTGCAATCAGGATCATCTACAGGGTAATAGGATTACCCAAATCAGGTAAATTAAATTTGATTTAATTTATCTTATTTTATTTTATTTATTAAAATAATAAGAATCAGATCTGAAATATATCAAGATCTGATTGAGATCAAGAGAAAATTTTTGAAATATATCTCTTGATCTAATCAGATCTGGACGAACCTGGACCGGGAAAATCAGGATTTCCCTTCAACTGGTATCAGAGCCATGGTTCTAAAATTGTTTAGATCTGATTTTAATTTTATTTTAATTAGAAAATAAAGTGATTTCAGATGTCACATGAGATGTGATCAGATCTGAAATCAGAAAAAATTAAAATTAAATGATTTGGATCTAAGAACATGAAGATATGCATGACTAGTTCTAGAATAGAATAGTTCTATAGAATAGTTTTGCATGTCTTTGATTTAATCTGATTAAATCATATTTTAGATCTTCTTATTTACTATTTTTCTGATATTATAAGTGTTATAATAACATCTAAATAAATAGCAAATAAAAATTATTTAATTTTAAATATCATATGAGATATGATTAGATGCATGACTAGACTAGTTGTAGAATAGTTCTACATAATTGTCTAGATTAGAATTTATTTTGATTAGATCAATTTAAATCTAATTTTTTAGATTATTATGAGATAATTTAGATCTGAAAACATGCATGATTTTGATACATGAGATGTATGCAAAATATGCCATGATTAGATCTAAATTTGTATATGAGATATATGATATAGATCTATAACTGTTTTGTAGTATTACATGTTCCTGATTAAGGCGTTCCTCTTGGCCGTCCGGTCATAAGAACGAAGAAGGGTTTAAAGGCCCTCTCTTCCCATTCGATGGGGTGTTCTTATGACGTGTAGGGGTGCTGCGTGTTCGTCCTTAATCAGAAACCCAAAACTTACTTTCTGCAAAACCCTAGATCCTGAAACCCTAGGATTTATTGTGCATATTTTGTTTATGAACCCAACTTAATTAAGAATTAAGTTTATGGAATATTAATTAGGTCTAAAATTGAGAATTTCAGATCTAAGACATATTCATAATACTGGGTTCGGGCTTGGGTAGCTCAATTAGGTCTAAGCGGTTGATCAAACCGAATCAAGAGTTGGTTAGATGGGATCAACAATGCTTAAATTGACCAGCCTAATAGGATTAAGTCTGGGTCAAGATCGAGTCACGATCAAGCAAGACCTAATTAGGCTCAGAGGTTAGAGTCTGGATTGTAGGCTAACCCAATTGGTTCTGACTCAACAATTTGGTGTCTAAGGTAAGTTTGGCACAGACGACCGACTGGTTTTTAATTGGAAGCTACTCGACCTGAATGCGTTCTTGTGCGAGTTAATGGCATATTCCTTCCACCGGTCTCACTTACCTGGCCATATCTGTTGACACAGTTCTGATCTGAGGTGGTCAATAATCCGAGCTAACCCATGCCACTAGGTTAGTCATAATTGTTATGACTAAGCCAAGTCTAGTTTAATGAGACCTGAATCAATTCTCCCTAAGAAAAGATTAAGTCTGAGGTCTTCCACCATTGTAGACGTGCGGGCCCTTCCCGGGGTTGATTGTTCTCGGCTGGATACAGTGGCTCAGTTGCACCGGGAAGACGCAACCATGTCTATTAGGCATTGGATGCTATGGGCTGGAGGATGAGTTGGGCTCAATATTCTGGATACGGTGAGAGACCCAATTAGGAACCCAGTCTATGCAAATGGTGGGTCTGACTTAACTAAGGAGTGGATCAATATTTTCGGATACGGTGAGATTCATGAATTAGAGACCAAGTTTGGGTGCACCATGATTAGAGAATCATTGAACAAGAGTTGTTCACTCATTGGCTAACCCATCACCAATAACTGTTAGGTGAGGTGATGAGTCAGTTGGTGAGACCGCACCACCCACTAGAAATCATTCAATCGCGGAGATTTTCGCATCTCTACAGAGGGAGTGTAGGGATCCGAGAAAATAGTGGGAGCTAATTTATTTAAAAATAAAATCCCTAAACAAATTGGTCAAGTCAAAATTACAGTATCTAACTAGAATCTTTGACTCTCTACAGGAAAATGTCTGCGTCCAACCCACTGGCACGTATCCTAGACACACATAGACTGACTGGACCCAATTATAAAGATTGGCTCAGGAACTACAAAATTATTTTGGGTTCAGAGAAGTTAACACATGTTTTGGACCAGGACCCTCCCACCTTACCAGCTCGTCCATCCACTGAACAGAGAGCGTCTCTGGAAAAATGGATTGACGAAGATAATAAGGCCAGATACTACATGTTGGGCTCGATGTCTGATGAGCTCCAGCGCCAACATGAAGATATCGGGACTGCTCGCCAAATGTTGGCTCACCTGCAGGAGATGTTTGGTGAACAGAGTCGCGCAGCCAAATATCAAGTCACGAAATGACTTTTTAAGGCTAAGATGCGTGATGGGCAGTCAGTCCAAGATCACTGTCTGACAATGATCAAGGACATGGAAGAGCTTGAGAAGCTCGGTGTGAAGTTGGACTTGGACTTGCAGAACGATATTATTCTGCAATCCTTGACTGATGCATATGGGCAATTCATCATGAATTACCACATGCATAAACTTCAAAATTCCTTGGCCGAAGTTGATGAATATGCTGGTTACCGCTGAGCTTTCTATGAAAGGTTCTAAAGGCTCAGTTCTTGCTATGGAACGGACTTCTTCCAAAAGAAAGTCTTATGGAAAGAAAAAGAAGTCTGTGAAAAAGCAAAAGGTAGAAGGATCAAAGAAGAAGAAGGCAGAACCGAAGAAGAAGGTCGATGGCAAAGGAAAGTGTTTCCATTGCAACAGCGACGGCCATTGGAAGCGGAACTGCCCTACTTACCTGGCCACCCTGAAGAACAAGAAGGAAGGTCCTTCTGGAGGTATGCTCGTTATTGAGTCTAACCTTACGGTTTCTTCTGCATCCAGTTGGGTGCTTGACTCTGGTTCTAGTGCTCATCTGTGCACTTCTATGCAGGGTCTTGAGGATAGCAGGAGGCTGAGGGATGGAGACATGATCCTACGCGTCGGTAATGGAGCAAGAGTTGCTGCAGTAGCCGTGGGAACATACCCTCTTGCGATTACCATCTGGTTTAGACTTAGTTTTAAAAGACTGTTATTATGTGCCTGCAGCTAGCAGGAATTTGATTTCTGTTTCATGCTTAGCACAAGAAGGTTATGTGATTCACCTTCTTTAAGGACCATTGTAACATTCTTTATGAAAGAAATAAAATTGCAAATGGTTTCCTTGTTAATGGTCTTTATCAGTTGCATATTGATGTACCTGTTTTAACTATCGAGCAAAACGTGAATGCCAAACGACCTAGGGATAGTCCAAACGACAGATATCTATGGCACCTGAGATTAGGTCATATAGCAGAAGATAGGATTAACAAATTGGAGAAAAATGGGCTATTGAGTCCATTGACTTTTGAGTCATATCCAACTTGTGAATCTTGTCTTCAAGGCAAAATGACTAAACTCCCTTTTGTTGGACATGGGGAGAGGGCCACAGATCTCCTTGCCCTAGTACATACTGATGTGTGCGGCCCATTTCGATGTGCCGGCTAGAGGCAATTTTGTCTACTTCATTACCTTTACCGATGATCTGTCTAGGTATGGGTATGTGTATCTTATGAGACATAAGTCTGAAGCCTTTTGAAAAGTTCAAAGAATTCAGACATGAAGTAGAAAAACAAACTGGAAAACCCATTAAGGTTCTTCGATCAGATCGAGGAGGTGAATACCTTAGCCGGGAATTCCTAGACTATCTTAAGGAAAATGGCATAGTCTCTCAATGGACTCCACCAGGAACACCTCAACTCAACGGGGTTTCAGAACGGAGAAATCGGACTCTATTGGATATGGTTCGATCCATGATGAGCTTCACAGACCTCCCTGATTTTCTTTGGGGACATTCATTATTAACTTCAATCTATTTACTGAATAGGGTTCCCTCTAAAACCGTTCCTACCACACCGTATGAGATATGGCACGGTAAGAAACCAAGTCTGAGTCATCTCAGAATTTGGGGTTGTCCGGCTTATGTCAAAAGACAACAAGCGGACAAGTTAGAGTTTAGGTCCTTTAGAGCTCGATTCATAGGATATCCTAAAGAGTCATTAGGATACTATTTCTACATTCCAGAAGACCACAATGTGATTGTGAGTCGACATGCCATATTTCTTGAAAAATAGTTTATTCAAGATAGCGGCATTGGAAAGCAGATTAAGCTTGATGAGAAAGTCTCACAAGCAGAAACGAGCTAAGGACCAAGTGGAACCAAATCAGGTTGAGCCAATAAGAACACTACCTCCTCCACCTCGTAGATCGGAAAGAGTTTCCCGTCCCCCTGAAAGATACTTAGGTATTATTTCAGAGGATGTAGAGGAAATGTTCCTCATAGGTAATGGTGCTCATGGTGATGATCCCAAAACCTACAACGAGGCGATATCAGATATCGACTCCGAGAAATGGCTTGAGGCAATGAAGTCAGAAATTGACTCGATGCACTCAAACCAAGTCTGGACCTTGGTAGATCCACCAGAAGGTATAGTACCTATTGGGTGTAAATGGATCTTCAAGAGAAAGATTGGTGCAGATGGGAATGTGGAGACATTCAAGGCTAGACTGGTGGCAAAAGGTTATAGTCAACGTGAAGGCATTGACTATCAGGATACCTTTTTCCCGGTAGCTATGCTAAAATCCATCCGCACATTGCTTGCTGTTGCAGCCTATTTCGATTATGAAATATGGCAAATGGACGTGAAAACGGCATTCCTAAATGGATATCTTGAGGAAGATATCTATATGGAACAGCCGCTAGGTTTCACATCCAGTGATACTGATCACAAGGTTTGCAAGCTGCAAAGGTCCATATATGGACTTAAGCAAGCATCTCGGAGCTGGAACACTCGTTTCAATGATGTGATCAAAAAGTTTGGTTTCATCAAAAATGAAGAGGAACCATGTGTTTTCAAAAGGGTCAGTGGGAGCGCTGTTGTCTTCCTCGTATTGTACGTGGATGACATCCTCCTTATTGGGAATGATATTCCCATGTTGACATCAGTCAAGATGTGGTTGTCCTAAGGAATTCTCCATGAAAGACCTAGGTGAAGCATCCTTTATTCTAGGAATTAAGGTCTATAGGGATAGACCGAATAGGATGCTAGGACTTTCACAGAAGATGTACATAGAGGAAGTACTAAAGAGGTTTAGTATGGAAAACTCTAAGAGGGGATTAATACCCTTCAGACATGGTATTCATCTTTCCAAGAAGATGTGCCCCAGCACACCTGAGGAAATAGAACGCATGAGCAAGATCCCTTATGCTTCTGCAATAGGGAGCCTCATGTATGCCATGCTATGTACACGACCTGATATAGCCCATGCTGTGAGTGTCACAAGCAGATATCAGTCAAATCCAGGTGAAGAACACTGGACTTCTGTGAAATGTATCCTTAAGTACTTGAGAAGAACTAAGGATATGATGTTGGTCTTTGGTAATGGAGAACTCCAAGTCCAGGGATACACAGACTCGGACTTCATGTCCGATATAGATGATCGAAAGTCGACATCTGGCAGACTGTTTGTGCTGGAAGAGTTCCAAGCAAACGGTGATACCATCTCATCCGCGATTACCTTGAGAAAGGTTACGTTGAGGTCAAGAGAGTCAACTCCGCAGATAATGTGGCAGACCCACTTACAAAGCCGTTGGGCCAGCAGAAGATCGAAGCCCACCTTGAGAAGATGGGACTTAGACTTGTAGCCAATTGGCTTTAGGACAAGTGGGAGATTGTTAGATATATGTGCCCTAGAAGCCAGAATTGGCTGACACTTGTAATACACTTCTAGGGGCAAAATTATAATTTTGACTATAATTAATAAAATGGGTTATTTTCTATCACACATGTGTATTTAGTGTCTGTGATACATCCTTTGAGTTAATGGTAATGATAATTCATATTTTCAAGAGTTGAAAATTTAAGACATGAATAATCATTATTAACTCATAAACAGCTCCCGACCATAGGATCATCACGAGGATGGTGATTGATCCGGAAGGTTGGTGTACGATCGCTTCTCTTTAGTAGATGAGTCTTGAGTCTACGGTGTGGAGACACCGGAGCGAGAGTACAGGTACTCGTTAGAGAACGAGGGCACTGAGCGTGACCACCTCGAGTAGTCATTAGGGAAGTCTACCTTCTCGTCAATGACTGACTCGATGCTGCAGTAGTGTGTCTGGTTCTTTGACCTGAGATGCATCGGCAGTTCACCTTGAGGGTGTTATAGTTTGACTACACCATTACTCGGTCTCCTAGCCATATGGAACCCTGAGGTGTATGTTGGCTATGACATGTTCATTGTAGGAACTGGATTGCATCAAGATGGGATCTATCTACCTCGGTGGTAGAGGAGTAGCCCTATGATGATCATGAGAATCAAGTCCAGAAGCCCATGGCCATGGCAGAGTGAAATAATAGAAAGAGTTTCTATTTAGATTTTCACATTGGACTCGAATCGAATGATTACATCATATGACAGAGACTAGGGTTTGACGAGTTCACCTTAACCCTAATCTGATCGGGGCTCAAGATAGAAGAACTTAATCACACAGGTAGCTGCACCAAGAGGTTCGCATTCAGCTCTGATGGGTTGCCACCATATACTGCTAGGTGTCACTGGTGGATTTTGGGAGCAATTAGAATGATTTAGATGATCGATCATTCTAGCTGTTCGAATCAGAAGAGTTCTGATCCATCGAAAGGAGTTTCGATGATGTCTATGATAGAGATCATGACATATCCCATTACCATACAGAACTGAACCTAACTGGGTCACACAAACAAGGGTTTGAATCTGGTGATCATCAATTGAACTGATCTAGTTCAATTGATCTGAATGAGATTCAATTAGGTTCAAGGAAATCGTGCTAGCACTCGATTGAACCTAACGTTCTTCTTTTACTATCATAAATAAGTTGTCCTGACTGAGCCAAAGGAGTTTGTGCTCAATCAGAGGCCTTCATATGGTCTGACTGGAGGTTGTCCAAGTCAGAATAGGTTGTCTTATTTGTAAGACATTACCTGCCATTTTTGGTCACCTGCCATTTCTTGTTCTTTGACTTTGGTCAAAAGTCTACCTTTGACTGGTCAAACGTTGACCATTGACCCTTTGACTTTTGACCACATGTCATGCACCTATTGGAGAGCTGGTGGGGGCCTGTCCCCCTGCCAGAACCTGGCAAGGAGAAGGGCGCACGCCAAGGGTGGCGTGAGCCCAAGTAGGAGGCGCCTAGGAGTCCTTGTTGGACAAGGACTCCACCTCCCTTTAGGATTCCAATCAGAGTTCTACTAAGAATCCAGTTTGACTGGTCTTAGGCGCCCTCTAAGGAGGAATCCAGGGGTCTCTTTTTCAACCAATCAGATTTAGATCTGATTTCACAAAGGGTTGTGATTGGTTGAGAGGAAGAGGAGTTGGATCACAAGAGGTCTATAAATAAGACCCTGCGCCCAACCCTAATCCTAAGTGAAAAGTGAATTCAATAGAGATTTCCCACGCCCCAAGGCTGCCTCTCCCCTCCTTCTCCACGCCATACTCTCTTCTCCCCTTGCTCTCCACGTCCAAAAGTGTTTTGGACTTAGTTTGGTGCGATTCAGATCAAGGAAAGGCGATCAAAAGCAAGAAGGCTGCGCTGCTGCAAAAGGACGACTGCAGATCTTCAAAAGAGTTTTGAAGATCCTCCAGATCAGATCCAGATCTGATTTTTGAAGGTGTGATAGAGAAGAAGAGGTTCTCCAGATCCAACCCGAGTGGATACCGGTAGAGGCCAGGCGCTTGCGTGGCTAAGATCCAGAACCTTCCGCTGCAATCAGGATCATCTACAGGGTAATAGGATTACCCAATTCAGGTAAATTGAATTTGATTTAATTTATCTTATTTTATTTTATTTATTAAAATAATAAGAATCAGATCTAAAATTTATCAAGATCTGATTGAGATCAAGAGAAAATTTTTGAAATATATCTCTTGATCTAATCAGATCTAGACGAACCTGGACCGGGAAATCAGGATTTCCCTTCAATTAGGATCGTTGGTAATACATTCTTAAGTTTTCCAAATTTTAAGGCCATGGGAGTGTCACCCCTCCAAGCTCCTTCAAGCAATAAGTTCCAAGCCCGATGATCTCCTGCACTCTAAATGGATCTTTCCAATTCAAGGCAAGCTTTTCTTGCTCCTGCGGCTTCAAAATGGATGCTCGTCGGAGCACCAAGTCTTCTACTCTAAATGCTTTGCTTTTTACTCTAGAGTTATAGTATCTGGCTACTCTTCATCTGTAGGCTACCATCCAAACTTGGGGATCTTCTCTCTTTTCTTTCAATAGATCGAGATTGACTCTGAGGTCCTGTGAATTACGATACTTATTGAAGGCCACGACTCATATTGATGAAAGTTTAAGCTCGATTGGGATGACTGCTTGCATCCTAAAGGGTAGGATGAATGGTGTTTTTCTAGCTGATAGCCTATGAGTAGTTCGGTACACCCAAAGAATGTGGTAGAGTTCATCTGCCCAAGTCCCCCTTAATCTTTCAAGTCTTGCCTTGATATCCTACAGTAAAATTTTGTTGGTCACCTCTGCTTCACCATTTGCCTATGGATGGACCACTGACATGAAGTGATGGGAGATGTTTAGATCTTCACAGAACTCAACGAACCTCATCCCAGCAAACTATCGCCTGTTATCTATTATGAGAGTTCAAGATAGACCAAATCGGTAGATAATTGACTTTCAGATGAAGTCCTATACCTTGGTCTTAGTAATTTTTGCTAGTGGTTCGGCTTCAATCCATTTGATGAAGTAGTCAATCGCAATTAGGAGAAACTTTCATTGTTTGGATGCCATTGAGAAAGGGCCAAGTACATCCATTCCCCACTATGTAAATGGCCAAGGTGAGCTTAATGGAGTAAGCTCAGAGGTCGGCTGTCTTTGTTTGTTTGCATTTCTCTGACAGCGGTCATATTTTTTGACATATTCTATGGAGTCGTAGTACAAGGTCGGCCAATAGTAGCCTTACCAAAGTAATCTTTATGATAAGGATCTAGCTCCTATATGACTTCCACAAATTCTCTCGTGCACTTTCTATAATACGAAGTTGGCCTCTGAAGGTCGGAGATATCTTAAAAGCGGTAGTGAATATGATCTTTTATACAACTTATCCTCATACAAAATATATTAGAAGTCTTAATTTCTGTATTTTCGAGCTTCTTTCGGATCATGAGGAAGAACTCTCTCTTTGAGGTAGGCAACTAATGGGTCAATTCAGCTCGGCTCGTGTTCCATCTGCATAACAAGTTGTGATTTCTCTGAGCTTGGGCATTTTAGAGTTTCAAAAAATACTTTTTTGGACAGTTTGGCTGGAGCTAAAGTGCCCAATTTGGAGAGAAGGTTTGCTCGTGTATTTTCTACCCTCGAAATCTGTTGAATGCCAAAACTATCGAAGGCCGAAGTCAAATCCTTTACTTTCTCAAGGTATTTCATCATACTTTTCTCCCATGCTTCATAGTTATTAACTTGGCCGACCACTAATTGAAAATTACTGTAGACTTGAAGCCGATCTACTTTTAACTCTCTTGCTAATTTTATCCCGATGATTAGAGCTTCATATTCGGCTCCGTTATTAGTTACAGAAAATTCGAGGTGTAGCGCATATTCGACGACGACTCCCTCGAGGTTAACTAAGACCAACCCCGCACTTGTCCCAATAGTGTTTGACGAACCATCCACATACAGGGCCCAAAATCCTTCGAAAAGGTCGATACTCTCTTCGGAGAGGCTCGATTGTAACCATGGGATGCCGGTCTCATTCTATTCAAGCTTGGCTTCATTTGGAATGGTATATTCTACTATTAAATCTACCAATATCTAAGCTTTGATGGATGGTCGGGGTCGATAATTGATATCAAAATCCATAAGCTCGATTGTTTATTTTGTGATTCTTCTGGAAGCATTCATTCGATGAAGGATTGCTTTTATTGGTTGATCCATGAGGACCGTTATGGTGTGCCCCTGAAATTAAGGTCAAAGTCTCCTGGCAGCAATTAGAAGAGAGTAAGTCAATTTTTCTAACTTAGAGTACCTGATCTCTGCATCCCTCAAGATCCAGCTTACGTAGTAGACTGGCTGCTGCATCTTCACTTCCTCCTTGACCAGGACTGCTGCCAAGACTGCTGGAGAGACTACTAGGTACAAGAATAATTCTTCTCCAGGTTCAGGCTTTGCCAGTAGTGGGGGTGAGTCGAGGTAGTTTTTGAGCTCCTTAAATGCCCGTTGGCACTTCATCGTTCAGCAGAAGTTCTTTGGTTGCTTGAGAACTTGAAAGAAGAGAATGCATCGCTCGGTCGATCTCAAGATGAAGCAATTTAGGGATGCCATCTTTTTAGTTAGGTACTGAACTTTTTTGATTATTTTTGAAGCAGTCATCTCCTGAATAGCTTGGATTTTCTCTAGATTTGCTTCAATCCTACGTCTTGACATCATAAATCCCAGAAACTTCTCTGAGGTCACACCAAAGGCGCACTTGGTCGCCTTTGATGAGCATGTCATCCACATACACCTCAATGTTACGATCGATCTGCTCCTTAAAGATCTTGTTGACCAGGCACTGGTATGTTGCCTCTGCATTTTTGAGTCCAAAAGGCATAACCCTATAATAGTAAAGACCATGGTCAGTAACAAAAGCAATTTTTTTCTCATCCTTCGGTGCCATCCGTATTTGGTTATAGCTAGAAAAAGCATCCATGAAGGTGAGGAGCTCGTGGCTCGAGGTTGTGTCTACTAGTTGATCAATTTTGGGTAGAGGGTAGCTGTCTTTTGGATAGGCTTTATTCAGCTTTTTGAAGTCTATGCACATTCTCCACTTATCGTTTGCCTATTTGATGAGAACCATGTTTGAGACCTAGCTCAGGTAGTTGACTTCTCAGATGAATCCAACTTTGAAGAGCTTGCCTACTTCTTCTGCAATTACTTTCTGCCTCTCCGGAGCATGGTTGCACATCTTCTCTTTTACTAGCCGATACTTAGGATTAACAGCCAGCTGATGTTCCATGACCTCGGCATCAATTCCTGGTATATCCGCTGGGACCCAGGTGAAGACGTCCGCATTCTTTCTGAGGAAGGTGATGAGTCACTCCCGAACCTCTTCCCCTAAATTGGAGCTGATCTGCATAGTATGCTCCATGCTTCCATCATTTAAGGGCACAAATACGAGATCCTTCATAGGCTCGCCCTGCTCCTCGGTAAGGTCGTCACGAACATCCAGCCCACCAATAGGACAAAGGTCGGACTGGATGTTTTCTGTAGGGCAATGGGGTAACAACATCTTGCCAATGCTTGGTTTCCCCTGATCTCTCCAATTCCATAACTCATTGGAAACTTCATCTTTAGATAATAAGTTGACACCACTGCTCGGAGCACGTTCAAATCAGATCAGTCGAGAATAGCATTGTACGTAAATGGAGCCTTTACGATTAGAAAATAAACCTATGCCTTAACCAGCTTTGGGCATTGTCCTATAATCACAGCTAAGGTTATTATGCCCTCAACTGGCATGACATTGCTAGTGAAGCCTACCAACGAAGAGTTCATAGGTTTCAAATGGTTATTGAGTAAGGTCATTTTTGAGAAAGCATCATAAAATAAAACATCAACATCTCTTTCATTATCTACCAAAATACGATGCACATCATAGTCGATAATATTTAAAGAGATTATAATGCATCATTGTGTGGAAACTGGACTCCTTGAGCATTCTCGTTGGTGAAAGTGATGGGCTCTTCAATTCTCTACCCCTTCTCGAGTTCGGCTAGCCCGATAGCCTCCCCTCGTCGAAGTTTCCTAGAGATGGTGTTGATGATGCCAAGGGGTGGCCGATCTGCCTGCTGCTCCTTCCTTTGTGGTTTCGATTGTAGCAATGCCCTTGATCGATCTTTCCATCCTTCAGATCGATGTCGTAGGAATCGATCGAGTCTGCCTTGCCTGATGAGCTCCTCGATCTCATCTTGGAGCTGAATACATTCTTCAGTATCATGATCTTGATCACGATGATAGAGATAGAACTTGTTTGGATTGCGTATGCTAGGATGGGAGCGCATCCTTTCGGGCCTCGGTAGCTGCTCCTTAATCTCCATCAGTACTTACATTTTCAGAGCATTGAGGGGGGCATAATTATGGAACCTTCAAAGGAAAAAACCTCGCCGCATCCTTCTATCGGAGCTTTCCTACTTTCAAGCTTGGGGAGGAGTTCGGGCTTACCTATGCTCAAGGGGAGTTCAGGAGTGCAGTTGAGCTTTACTTGGCTTTCCTTCCTCAGTGGGCCTGCTCGGCTCATCGATTCATCACTTTTCAATGACTTCATTGTCCTTGGCCTTGAAGGCCTCTTCCGCTCGGGCATACCCTTCAGTCCAAGCTAGCATATCAGCAAAATTTTTGAGATACTTCTTCTCTAGGAAGAACAATAGATTATTCTTCTGAAGGCCGTTCTTTAGCACAGCCATCATAATAGATTGGTCTAGGTTTTAGACCTCTAGCATAGCGGCATTGAATCGATTAACAAAAGCTTGGATGGATTCTCTCTCCTATTGCTTGATGTTGATGAGGGATTTCGAGCCCCGCCTAGGACGTCGACTACTAACAAAATGAGCCACAAATTGGTGACTCATCTGGTCAAAAAAGAAGATGGTATTCGACTTGAGGATCGAGTACTAGTTTCTGATGGCTCCTTTCAGGGTGGATGGAAAGGCTCGATAGAGAATGGCATCTGGCACGCCATAGAGCAGCATCATCATTCAGAAGGCCTCCAAGTGATCAATCGGATTGGAGGTCCCATCGTAGTTCTCGAATTGAGGGAGCTTGAAGTTCGGCGGGATTGGTTCTTCCATGATGTGCTGAGAGAAAGGAGGATCGGTGCAGATATCACTATCATGAAAGGAGGGAGTGTGGTGGAGTTCCTTGGTCCACCAGTTCATATCTTATAGTTTTCGATCTAGATCCTCTTGATCATTGATTTCTAAGGTCTTTTGGCTGAATGGGGATAAAGTTCCCCTAAGGATAGAGTCATGATCAGAGCAGGGCCTCTCGACTCTCTGCTTCTCTTTTTCGGAGGTCACCGATCGGCTAGCCCAAGTCGATCATCTCCAAACCGGATCATGGAGCTCCGGAGAAGCCTACTCTAATCGAATCGACATCGAAGCCTACCACTGCATGGCTTGCACCGCCTCCATGAGATCGTGAACCTATAGGATGAGCAGGTTGAACTGCTCCGTATCCACCATGGTCATAGATGGAGATTGAGTTGTCGGAGCTGAAGCGGGAGTGGATAGATCTGGATGGGATCTGGTTGCAGAGGCCGTTGACCATCGGGTTGAAATTTTTTTGAAATGCATTTTTTTTGGAAAGGACTCTAGAGAGGAATAAGAGAGATCACTACTGAGCACTTCTTTAAGAGCAAGAGAACCTCAGGAATAGAGGGTCCTTCCTTTAGCACCAGTCCTGTTAGTGTAAAATCTAGTCACCGCTGAAGAAATGGCAAAGCTAGAGAAGAAGAGATCTCCATCGGTGACCTGCAAAATAAGTCTTGTCTAGAGCCTGGGGGGTTGGCTCTGGAAAGACCCTCTGACGATCAAGTCAGCTCTTTTGGCCAACAGAAATGGTGTGCTCGAGAAAGAATTCAGTAGAGTTTTGGGAAGGAGAAGAGAGCCTAGAGAAAACATATCTGGAGGGTCCCTTTTATAGATGGTGACAGTCGTAACTATTGGGTAGTGGGCCGTTCAGGGCCATGTGAAGTTTGTTATGGAGGATAGTCTCTATTGTCGTGAGGTGCCTAGTCTGCTTGAGATTTGATAGTCAAAGTTTGGAGGAGTAGGCGTCGGTTGGTGATGACCTTTGAGCTATATTAGTTCTAGAGGAGTTCGGACTCCTCCAAGGTAGTCCCGGTGTGGGTCAGCTCATGCCGTGTCAGAGGCCAGATTTGTGTAGGAAAGGAGTCTCTTCAAGAATCAGGAAGTAGATCTGCTGGAGAGATCTGCGCATAGCTCTTCTGGAGGAGAGACCCGAGGAAGAATTCGTCTGACAGAGGAATCCAACTACTGGAAAGAATCCATAAGGAGTTCGACTATTGGAGGAGTTCGGAAGGAGTTTGATTGCTAGGAAAGTTTGCTTGTTAGAGTTTGGAAGGAATTTGCTTATCGGAGAAACCCAATTACTGAGAAGAATCCGAAAGAACTTCGATCGAATTGGATGCATAGGTGCTGAAGATTTGATCGAAATCCTAGACAAACTTTGGTAGGAGTGAATTTATCCCCAACAAATCTAATTAATTAATTACTGATCATATCAAAAAATAAACCCTACACTAAGGATCTAGACATGACATAAATGCATACATATCAGATTTGAAAAATAAAACAATGCAGTAAGCATTTACTACATCTAAGTATTCTAAATACTATACCTTGTGCGGATAGTTGATCATCATAATTTGATCATCATTGAGGAGGTCCACTAGTCATGACATAGCCACATAGATGTCTGGCCTCCATGGATCATCCACATGAGGCTCCTGATCCTGATCGACTTCTCGTGAGTGCTAGCTCGACACCAGAGTCTTTCATGAGCTATTTTGATCGAATAACTTTGATCTTCATCTACGGGCTTCACGAACATTCTAAATTGCTGGTAGATAGAGTAGAGAGGTAGAGGAGGTTCTCTCTGAAGTTTCGTGGGCTTACGACTCTCGTAGCTCATGCAATTGCTTCCCAAATCCTAGGTTCTAAAACTATAGGTAGCACTTAGAAAAAGAACATGCGCCCAACTCTCTTTATTTTTTATTTATCTTGATTTTTTAAAAATATTTTTTTCATGCATGCAGAGGCTCATGGAAGTCCTCTCCTTTTTTTTCAGATCTATGTGATACGTCCAAAATTCTCTTCCTTTTATTTTTTGCCAAAACAGTGGAGAGTATGCGTGAGAGGATTAGAATGGGTTGGTTGTCAATTTGAATTCAAACTTATTTTGAATTCAAATGCTAGTCAATTTGTTTCAAACAAAAAAGAGGTGAAAGAAGGGAAGGCATGGAATATTTTGTGCATGGAGAATGAAGCACGAGAACCTTTTCTCATGAAGAAAAGTGGGCGCACAAAAGTGAGGTGGTGCATGGGTGGTTAGCCTTTAAAATTCAAACTCCTTTGAATTTTTGAATGAAACCAACCATCCCTATCCATTTGGAACATGGGAGACCTGGGTGAGAGACCTCTAATCAGCATGGAAAACTTTACAAGAGAAGAAAATTGAATTCAAAGAGGCGTAGGGCATATGTGGTGCATGGGAAGAGAAGACTAGTCAAACTAGTCATTGAATTTAAACTTTAACCAATTGAACCAACCCAATAAAAATTGGTTAGGCCCAATTGGATCAAATTAAATCCAACATAATTAGACTTAATTAAATCCTAATAAAATAAAAAATTGATTAAGCCCAACCTCTGATCAAATCAGGATTCGAACCTCCTCAGTGATTAGGTCAAATTGTGACCTAATCGGATCAAACCCAATTTAACCCAATTCAATTGGACTTGATCCAAAAATAATTATTCAATTAAGTTAAGTTAATTAGTGATCAAATCACTAATAAAACCTCTCATAAATTTAGAGTCCAAATCTGGTGGGTGTTCGAACAACAGAGTCCCATCAAAATAAAACTCTTGATCGAAGAGTCCCAAACTAGTGGAACTCTTGATCTCGGTGTCCGAAACAAATGGAACTCATGATTGTAGAGTCTCAACTCTCAATCACAGAGTTTCAGACATGTAGGACTCAGAGTTCTAGAGTTTTGAAACTCTTGGTCGAAGAGTCTCAGTCCAATGGGACTCTTGATCATAGACATCCAGACATTGAGACTTAATGTCCCAACCCAGTAGGACTCTCGATCGAAGAGTCTCAGTCTAGTGGGAGTCTTGGCCATAGAGTTTCAGCTGAGTGGAACTCTTCATCATAGAGTTTCAGTCAAATGGGACCCTTCACCAGCCATCAGATCAGATAGGAACCTCTAGTATGTGTGACTCCGCAGGTCCAAACCTAAGTCGGTAGCATAGAAATTAATTTCTATACTAATCAAAGTGACCATCTAGCAATGGTACCCAACATCTAGATAGGTTGAATAGTCACAATCGCAATATTTAAAACCTACGTGAATATGGTTACTGTACAATTCATCCCTATGATCTCTGTGTAATAGTTGATTCAGGGTTTGACTGTCAACTAGAAAAGACTATCCTGACCAAGGCTTTGCTAAATTGAAATACAATTGAATACAGCTTTTGAAATCAGGAGTGGTCAATCCCACCTTGATACATGCACTAACTCCTTAAGTACTTGACTGTGCTCAGAAACCTTCCATCATTAAATTAAAAATTTAGATAGTCGACACCAAAACATAGTGAGTGGCTTGAAAGTCACCACGGTGATCTCAGATCGGAGGGACAGTTATACCCATATTCCATCAGAGGTAGCATAGAAATCAATTTCTATACTAATCAAAGTGACCATCTAGCAATGATACCCAACATCTAGATAGTTTGAATAGTCGCAATCGCAATATTTAAAACCTACGTGAATATGGTTACTGTATAATTCATCCCTATGATCTCTATGTAATAGTTGATTCAGGATTTGAAACCTACGTGAATATGGTTACCGTATAATTCATCCCTATGATCTCTGTGTAATAGTTGATTCAGGATTTGACTGTCAACTAGAAAATACATCTATGTCATGTCTCAAAGTAATTAGTCTCATGACTCCTCACTAAGACTATCCTGACCAAGGCTTTGCTAAATTGAAATACAATTGAATACAGCTTTTGAAATCAGGAGTGGTCAATCCCACCTTGATACATGCACTAACTCCTTAAGTACTTGACTGTGCTCAGAAACCTTCCATCATTAAATTAAAAATTTAGGTAGTCGACACCAAAACACAGTGAGTGGCTTGAAAGTCACCATGGTGATCTCAGATCGGAGGGACAGTTATACCCATATTCCATCAGAGCAAATCTTGACAGCATAAAAGCTCTGAAGTTGGTCACGTTTAGTGCAGATGTATCCATACATCTCACTTTCATGCCATACCAGTGTCTTAACACTTCTTGATTATGAGGACAACCAACCTATAAGGCACACAATGACCTATACATGATAAACGTTGTCATCCTAAGTAATAACGTAACTTTTGATCATGAATAATTTAAAGACTAAATGATAAATTCTTCTTTGTCAAATCTAGATAGTCCCAAGGACTTCATCACAACATAAAAATTTATTAGAAGACAATGAAATTTATGATGAAAAATGCTAAAATAATTTTTATTAATTAATAATTTATATACAAGTACAACAAGTAGCATAACCATCAATAGGCTGATGATTAGCTTTAGAACATATTTCCAATAATTTTTTCTTGAAGGCATAATTCATATACCGGATATGACTCTAAAGTCAATGGACTCAACAGTCAGATTTTCTCCAATCTGTTAATCCTATCTTCTCTAATATGACCTAGCCTTAGGTGTCACTAGTACTTTTCATTTATACTATCTCTAGATCATTTAGATCCTATGGCATTCATATTTTGCTCGACATAATATACAAAAATATCTACATGTAACTAAAAAAGATTGTTTATAACAAAGAAACAGTCTCTAAAAATTAAAATGCTCTCAAATGGTAGTCGTAGAGGGTATATTTTCATGGCCACAACAGTAATCTTTTCTCCATTCTTGACATGTTGGATCATTTTGCCAACCCTCATGTTGGATCATTTCGCCAACCCTCAACCTCCTACTATCTCTGGTTCCAATGCCAAGTCTTAGGTGCCATCATCAATTATTGTTCTTCTTCATATTTTTGGATTAACACCCAGGTTCGCATAAGAAATCAAATCTACAACTATGGTTCCGAGTAGTTGTAGGTGTTGGAAATATGTCCCAAAGCCAATCGTCAGTCTGTTGATGGTTGTGCTACTTGTTATACTTGTATATGAATTATCAAATAATAAAAGTTATTTTAGCATTTTTCATCACAAATTTTGTTATCTTCTAATGAACTCCTGTGTTGTAATGAAATCCTTAGGACTATCTAGATTTAACAAAGGAGGATTTATCATTTAGTCCTTAAATTGTTCACGACCAAATGATACGTTGTTATTTAGGACGACAATGTTTATCGAGTATAGGTCGTTGTGTGCCATATAGGTTGATTATCTTCATAACCAAGGAGTGTTGAGACACTGGCATGGCATGCAAGTGAGATGTATAGATACATTTACACGGAACGTGACCAACTCTAGAGTTTTTCTTCTATCAAGGTTAGCCCCAAAGAATATGGGTATAAGTATCCCTTAGACTCGAGACCACCATGATGATTTGTAAGCAACTCACTGTACTTAGGTACCAGACTACCTAAATTTTTAATTTAGTGATGGAAGGCTACTAGGTGTAGTTAAGTACTTGGCTTGTCGGTGTATGAGTCAAGATGGGATTGATCCCTCCAAGTGTTGGAGCAAGTGCGTCGTTGCATTTTAATTTAGCAAATCCTCGGTCGGGGTAGTCCATATGATGGATGCTAAATTTTGAAATATAATGTACATGAATTATAGAGTTGACAGTAAATCCAAGATCATCTTTTCGAGCATCGTGATCAAGGGGATGAATTATATGATAACCATATTCCATAGGTTCGTCCTTGTTGCATTGCAATTTTTTGACCTATCCGAACGTCGGGTACCATTGCTAGATGGTCACATCCATTGGTATAGAAAATTAATTTTTATGCTATTGGCTTAGGATTTGAACCTATGAGGTCACACACATAAGAAATTCCTACCTGATCTGATGGCTGGTCATGAGTCTTGATGACCTAGGATACTATGGTCAAGAGTCTCACTAGACTGAGACTCTATGATCAAGAGTCCCACTGAACTGAAACTCTGAGTTCTACTCGTCTAGGACTCTCTGATCAAGTATCCCACTAGTTTGGGACTTTAAGATCATGAGTTTCATTTGTTTGGGACTATGGGTTCAAGAGTCCTACTGGATTGGGACTCTTTAAGAGTTTCATATTGATTGGACTCTATTGCTCGATAACCCATTCGATTTGAACTCAGATATTTTTAGAGGATTAATTAATAATTCAAATTATTGATTAGCTTAATTTGATTGAATGATGAGGATTTGATCATGTCTGATTGAATTTGATTCAATTAGGTTTGATTTGATCAGGTTAAGAGATGACCTAATCGCTATGGGAGTTTTAACCCTAATTTGATCAGGACCTAAACATAATTAATTTTTAATTTGATTATAATTTTATTAGATTAGGCTAAGCCTAATTTGGTTGGGTTTAACTTGATTTAACTAGGTCTAGATTAATTGGTTTGGTTGAAACCAATTTGGACCTAGTTAAATAAAGTTTGAATTCAAACTCTCCCATGCTCCCACCATTTTTGACTTTTCCACTTTTGTTCCATGTCCAAAATTTTTTGTACATAACTTTTCTCTCATCCAGAAGGTTTTTGTTCCCCCTCTCTTATCTGCTTTTGACATGGTCCAAGGGTTGGACCGGTTCAAAGTAAGTTGAGTTTTGAATTCAACTCAATTTGTTGGAGGTTGGAACAAATCCAACTTTATCTACTTCCCATGCCCTCCCTTTTATTTGTTGAATATTTTTGGAGAAATAAAAATGTGCACACATAGAAGGAGAGTCCTTTTGTGTATTAAATACATGAGAGAAGGCATTGGATAAAGATAAGAGGCTCATTTGATTTTTGAAATCAAGTGAGTGGTTAAACCCTCCTAACCACTTGACCCTTATCATTTTCCCTGCACTTTTCCCATGGAATTCACATAAATAAATTATGAGAATTTTTTTGCACGCAGAAGAAGGGGTTAGAATTACATGGTAAAAATTTTAGAATGATTGGAAATTAGTTTTGGGCAAAAAAAAATCTTAGAGTGAAGGTGAGTAGGGTCCTCTAGCACTTTACTTTTTCCTCATGCCTCTCTTATATTCTGATTTTCACCTCTATGGATACTCTATTTTTAGATATGATCTAAATAGAGTTTATAGATCTAAAAATTTTATTTCTATGAAAATTTGTTTCATAAAAAAACCCCACATAGAGAGGGCATGATAGGATTTTTAGTGTGTTAGGATTTTTGGGTCGAGTGAAACTCTAGTTTTGGGAATTTGGGTTCGGGTGGAGAAATCGAGTGCTGTGAGTATCGGATCACCACCAAATTTGAAACACCTCTTCATCATCCTCTAGTATTTATATTTTAATTTTTTAGATTATCCAAGATATCAAAACATACATGATTGTTTGGATCGATCGTGATTAGCCGTCGAAGGCCCCTACGAGGAGCTAGCACTTCGATGGAGCTGGTCGGAATCAGGAGCTCCATGTGGACCATCCATAGAGGTCGGATGAGCGTATAGCTATAACATAACACCATAACTTTTTTTGGTGGATTCAGATCATGAAGATCAGCTACACGTGAAAAGATATCGAGTTCTGAACTCGTATCGATCAGCAGATTCGATTTGCTAATCGAATGCATTTTATTTTTCTATCACATATTAGCATGTTTAGATCCTGAGTAGAATTTATTTGATATGATCAATGCATGCATAGTATTAATTTTAGATTAATATTTACTTTTGCTGCTATTTTATTCCAAAAAGTTTTGAAAATGCATGCTTAAATGCTGCACGATTTTCTTCAAATGGTATCAAAGCAGGTTCGCTAAACATGATATGCTTGCATATTTTAGATTGATAATTTAGATTTAATCTAAATATTAATATAATAATTTAATTAATTAAATCTAAAAATTAAAATTTAGATCGTACGGACTGTAGGTTGTCCTGCTGTAGGATTTACCCTCGATAGTGAAAAGGTTGTCCTGGTACCTTGCTGATCTATATCGTTAATTATAAAATTTTAAATTTGATCTAATATTTTTATGATCTAATTATATTAGACTTTAATCTAATTTATGATCATGAATGCATAATTAGATAAAGTTTGATTCATGGTTTAGTATTATGTAGTGTACATAGTTTTAGATTAAATCCTACAACTAGTATTGTTTGTAAATTGAGCCGATTCAATTTTAAAGTGAGTCGACTCAATTGGTTAATAATACTAAGTTGTAAAGAACCTTTCAAAAATTTAAAAAATATTTTTGAAATGCCGAATCTTAACCCACAGCTCATAAACTTAATTAAATATTAAGTATAATGATTTAGTGTCTAGAATTATGAATTAAGACTCTAAGTCATTAATCATAAAATGTGGGTTATTGGGTTAGTTGAATTAGGTCCATAAATTAGGTTAGACCTAAGGTTAGTTAAAGAGTGGACTAAATTAGAGTAATTGATCAAATCTAATTAAATATTAATTTAGATTAGGTCAAGGACTCTATAGACTCAATTACAATAATTGTAGTTGGTCAAGTCCATGCCTTTAATGAGGACCAAATGGACTTGATTCATGGCTATGCGGTCGAACCCAAAATTTCTTGGTTGATCAAATTAAAACTAATAAATCGGATGGTGTCTATGGTAAGTTTAGCAATTTGACCAGTGGTTTTTAATTGAGAGCTACTTACACTGATTCGATCTTTGACGAGTTAATGGCATATCTCTTCCACTGATCTCACTTACCTAGCCATCCTGGTAAGTTAGACTTTGATTAGATTACTTGGTGACTCATGCTCACCCATGTTAATTAGGTAAATTAGTCTGACTGATTTAGGTGCTCCTAGTGCCAGCTTAGATTAGATCCATTTTTATCTGACTTAGTGAAGTTAGAGGGAGGATCAAAATTGGTTCACTTTTCTTAAATATATTAACTAAATCCTCTAAAATTATTAGATCCATAAAAATAAAATTGTTATATAGATAACTAAATCATAGCCTCCCATTAGGTTGAATGATAATAGGTTCATTAATTTGATAATCACTAGAGGCCCAAAGGCCTGGTGCTTATAGAATAATAAAATTATCATTCATAAAATGATGATTTGGTTAAGTCTTTCTAGTGGTGGTTAGATTAGCTGATCAAAGTTGGGCCTGATCATTTATTGGTTAAATAAGACCAAATATGATCATGTTAATGATTGGACCTAACCAGACTTTTTTAGTGGAGGTCAAAGCCTACTGATTAGGTATTCGGGGCAAAATTGATATTACTAGAAATAGTTTAGAGAAGCAATTAGTTTTGAACCTACTTATAGGTGCACATGGGTTGACCAACCAAAGTTGGGCTCGTGTGTAGTCTATGTGGATTCTAGTACCAACTAAGAAATTAAAGTAATGCTTCGAATTGGAGGTAGAGGCTATCAATTCATATAAAATAGTGGAAGAATCTTTAGACTAAAGTCCAAGTCTTTAGGATAATTGATTCCTATACTAATTAGATTTGGTTTTCCTTATTATGCAGAAACGACCACTAACCTGTTGCTTCGGCCATTGTTAGATAACGATAAATTAATGGAATCCAACTATGATAGTTGGTATCGTAAGTTGAAAATCATCCTGAAGCATGAGCGGATCCTTTTGTCGTAACAGATCCTGCACCTAAGGAACTAGCCTCAAACGCTAGGAGAACGGTCCGAGACACTTATCAGAAGTGGCTCAATGATCGCACTATCGTTCGATGTATAATGCTGACGGCAATGAGTGACGAGTTCAGCCATAGTTTTGAAAATGCTCAGCCACAGAAGATGCTTCAAATGTTGAATGACTCCTTTTGCATGCCTGATGATATTGAAAGGCATAAAACAAATTGTGCTATTTTCAACGCTCGGATGAGGGATGGGGCCTCAGTCATCGATCATGTATTGTATATGATTGAGATATGATTGAGCACCTTAGCAAGCTGGGCTTTTCCCTACATGGGTAGCTCAGTAAGGATGCGATCCTTAATTCCTTGCCCAAGTCCTTCCTCTCCTTCCTAACTTATTTTAGAATGACAAATCCTACAGTCAACTACCATGGATTGTTGGAGTTGCTGTAGAACTTTAAGAAGGATCACCAACTCCATAAAGAGATGGTCAATGTAGTGAGAGGGTTTTCTTCTGGTCATCAACTCTTTAGAAAAGGGAAGAAGAACAAGAAGGCACAGCCAAACACCAGGATGACTGCACAGGGTTGGATCAAGAAGCGCAAGCCTGACCAGAGCAAGGTAGAGTGCTTCTTCTGTAAGAAGCAGAGGCACTGAAAGAGGAATTGTCCTCTGTACATTGCCTCTTTGGACCCGAACATGCCGAGGAAGAAGCAAGTGGTTACTGGGCAAGATAATTATATGATAACACCTTATAATTTTTTCTTATTTAATTCTACTGCCTGGGTATTAGATACTGAAAGCCCTTATCATATTTGTAATTCTATGCAGGGCTTGCAGGTTAGTAGGAGATTTGATCAAGATGAGAGATTTCTGAATGTTAAAGATGGAAGATAAGTTTTAATTCCAGCTTTAGGAATCATGAACCTCATAATCAATTCAAATAAAGTTATTCTTAATGAATGTCATTATTGTCCAACTTTCTTATTGAATGTCATTTTTGTAGGCCTTTTGGCTATGAATGATTTTAAAATATCAATAAAAAAAAATTTTTGTAATATCATTTTGAATTGTGTTACAATTTTGATTGGACAATTAAATAATGAAATTTATTTACTTTCTATGCCTGTTAACGTGGCTCAATCCTCCAATAAATATCCTAGAATTAGTGATGTGTCTGATGTTTACCTTTGGCATTGTAGGCTAGGTCATATTAGCAAGAATAGAATTAATAGGTTAGCTCAAGAAGGAATTCTTAAGATTAGTGATTATGATCACTTCCGACATGTGAGTCCTGTCTTCTTAGTAAGATGACCAAGTCATCATTTATTGAAAAAGGTGAACAAGCCACTGAACTCCTGAGTCTAGTATATTCGGATGTATATGGACCCATGAGCTCAAATGCTAGATGTGGATATTTCCACTTCATAACCTTCACAAACGATCTATCGAGGTATGGGTTCGTCAATTTAATGAAGCATAAGTTGGAGTAATTTGAAATGTTCAAACTATTTCGAAATGAGGTAGAAAAGCAAACTAGAAAGAGTATTAAAACTCTTCGATCTGATCGAGGGGGTGAGTACCTTTCCAATGAGTTTCTGACATATCTTAGGGAGAATGAGATTCTCTTCCTGATGGACCCCTCTTAGAACACCACAACATAATGGTGTGTCTGAAAGGAGAAATCGAACCCTATTGGAAATGGTTTGATCCATGATGGGGTTTGCTAGTTTGTCGATCTTCCTATGAGGATATACGCTCGAGTTAGCTTGTTACATTCTAAATAGGGTTTCGAGTAAATCTTTTAATAAAACACCATATGAGATATGGACAGGGCATAAGCCAATGCTTTCACACTTTAGGGTTTGGGGGTTTTTGGCTAATGTCAAACATTTAATAATAGAGAAGCTTGGACCTAGGTCTGATAAGTATAGTTTTATAGGTTATCCAAAAGAAACCAAAGGATACTACATCTACCTTACTGATGAGCAAAAAGTGTTTGTCAGCATTAAGGCAGTCTTTTTAGAAAAGAAGTTCCTTAGTGAAGGAACTAATACCTCTAAGGTTGAACTTGATGAAGTACGACAGGTGGAAGAATAGACACAAGTTGTTAAACCTAAGCTGGATCTGATTAGATCAGACTCAGAACCCATTGTAGATGCACCCTTAAGGCGATTTGGTAGAGTACCACATCAATTGGATAGATACTATGATTTTTTGATTCAAGACGGAGATCCTATCGAACTCAATGAGAATGATCAGGACCCAATCACCTATATAGATGCAATGCAGAGATCTGACTCTAAGAAATGGCTTGAGGCCATGAAATCCAAAATGAAATCCATGAAGATCAATAATGTATGGACATTGGTTGACCCATCCAATGGGATAAAATTCATAGGGTGTAAGTGGCTCTTCAAAAGGAAAAAAAGTGCAGACGGAAAGATGGAGATCTATAAAGTCCATCTGGTTGCCAAGGAATATTGTCAACATTAATGTATTGATTATGACGAGACGTTCTCTCCTATGGTAATGCTCAAATCCATTCGGATTATGCTTGCCATTGCTGTCTATCTGGACTAAGAAATCTGATAGATGGATGTGAAAATGGCTTTCCTAAATGGAGAGTTAGATGAAGAGGTATATATGATACAGCCTGAAGGATTCATATCCATAGATGAGTCTAAGGTGTGTAAGCTTCAAAGGTCCATTTATGAACTTAAGCAAGCATCTTGATGCTGAAACGTACGATTTGATAGAACAATCAAAACATATGGCTTCATTAAGAATGAAGAAGAGCCCTACATATACAAGTGGGCTAATGGTTCAACAATAGTATTCCTACTATTGTATGTGAATGATATTATCTTGATTGAAAATGATGTCCCTACATTGCAAGGAATAAAAATCTAGCTATCATCACAGTTCTCCATAAAAGATCTGGAAGAAGCTTCCTACATCTTAGAGATAAAGATATATAGAGATAGATCTAAAAGATTGCTTAGATTGTCCCAATCTACATACATTGATACTATGCTGAAATGGTTCAGCATGGAGAATTCTAAGAAGGGCTATCTACCGATAGGCCATAAAATTTCTCTTTCAAAGAGGGATTGTTCGATAATACCTCTAGAAAGAGAGCATATGAGTAGAATACCATATGCTTCAGCAATGGGTTCTATCATATATGCCATGACATGTACATGATCAGATATGGCATACTCACTATGGGTAGTGAGTAGATACTAATCTAATCTAGGGGAGAACCACTGGAAGGTTGTTAAAACCATCCTGAAGTATTTATGAAATACTAAGGATCGGTAGCTTGTATATGGTGAATCAGACTTGAAACTAGGGTTCACAGACTCTAGTTTCTGATCTAATCATGATGATAGCAAGAGTGTGTTAGGATATATATTCACCCTTAATGGTGGGGCCATTTGCTGGAAGAGTTTAATGCAACACACTATGGCTGATTCAGTTTATGAGGCAGAGTATGTCGCTGCATTAGATGCTGCCAAAGAAGCGGTGTGGCTAAGAAAATTCATCACCGAGCTTGGAGTAGCACCCTTCCTTGATGATTCAGTTTTGCTCTATTGTGATAGCTCTAGAGCTATTGCTCAGGCAAAGGAACCTAAGGCACACCAGCGGATGAAGCATATTTTACATCACTTCCATCTTGTCTGAGAAATTATGGATCGAGGTGAGGTCGACCTTCAGAAGATCGATGGAAAGGAGAACCTGGCTGACCCATTCACTAAAGCTGTTGCGGTGAAGGAGTTCAACGACTTCAAATCAAAGATAGATATTAGATACTGCACCGATTGGCTTTAGTCCAAGTGGAAGATTATTGAGAATATGTTCCAAAGTCAATCATCAGTCTGTTGATAGTTGTGCTACATGTTGTACTTATATATGAATTATCAAATAATAAAATTATTTTGGTATTTTTCATCATAAATTTTATTGTCTTCTAATAAACTCCTGTATTGTGATGAAGTTCTTAGGACTGTCTAGATTTGATAAAGAAGGATTTGTCATTTAGTCCTTAAATTATTCACGATCAAAAGATACAATGTTATTTAAGATGACAATATTTATCGAGTATAGGTCATTGTGTGCCATATAGGTTGGTTGTCCTCATAACCAAGGAGTGTTGAGACACTGGCAAGCATGCAAGTGAGATGTATGAATACATCTGCACTAAATGTGACCAACTTCAGAGCTTTTCTTCAGTCAAGATTAGCCTCGAAGAATATGGATATAAGTGTCCCTTAGACCTAAGACTACCATGGTGACTTGCGAGCAACTCATTATACTTTGGTATCAGACTATCTGAATTTCTAATTCAATAATGGAAGGCTACTAGGTGCAGTGAAGTACTTGGCTTGTCGGTGTGTGAGTCAAGATGGGATTGATCCCTCCAAGTGTTGGAGCAAGTGCATCGTTGTATTTCAATTTAGCAAATCCTCGATCGGGGTAGTCCATATGATGGATGCTAAATTTTGAAATATAATATGGATGAATTATAGGATTGACAGTAAATTCTAGATCATCCTTTTGAGCATCGTGATCAAGGGGATGAATTATATGATAACTATATTCCACATGTTCGTCATTATTGCATTGCGACTTTTCGATCTATCCAGACGTCGGGTACCATTGCTAGATGATCATATTGATTGGTACAAAAAATTAGTTTCTGTGCTACTAGCTTAAGATTCAAACCTATGGGGTCACATACATAAGAAGTTCCTACCTAATCTGATGGCTGATCATGAATCTTGATGACCTAGGACACTATGGTCAAGAGTCCCACTGGACTGGAACTCTGTGATCAAAAGTTTCTCTGGACTGAGACTCTAAGTTCTACTCATCTAGAACTCTCTGATCTAGAGTTTCACTGATCTGAAACTCTAATATCGTGAGTTCCATTCATTTGGGACATTGGGTTCAAGAGTCTCACTAGATTGGGACTCTTCAGGAGTTTCATATCGATGGAACTCTTTTGCCTGGTAATCCATCCAATTTAGACTTAGATATTTTTAGAGAATTAATTAGCAATTCAAATTGCTAATTAGTTTAGTTTGATTGAGCCATGAGGATTCGATCAAGTTTGATTGAATTTGATTCAATTGGGTTTGACTCAATTAGGTCATGAGATGACCTAATCGCTATGGGAGTTTTGACCCTGATTTGATCAGAACCTGGATCTAATTAATTTTTAATTTAATTAGGATTTTATTGTATTAGGCTAAATCTAATTTGGTTAGGTTTAACCTAATCTAATTGGGTCTAGATTAATTGATTTGGTTGAAACCAATTAGGACCAAGTCAAATGAAGTTTGAATTCAAACTCTCACATGCTCCCACCATTTTTTACTTTTCCACTCTTGTTCCATGTCCAAAATTTTTTGTACATAAATTTTCTCTCACCCAGAATGTTTTTGTGCCCCCTCTCTTATCTACTTTTGACTTGGTCCAAGGGTTGGACTGGTTCAAAGTATGTTGAGTTTTGAATTCAACTTAGTTTATTAGAGGTTGGAACCAATCCAACCTTATCTGCTTTCCACGCCCTCCCTTTTGTTTGTCAAACATTTTTGGAGAAATAAAAATGTGCACATGTAGAAGGAGAGTTCTTCTACATGTTAAACACATGGGAGGAGGTGTTGGATAAAGATAAGAGGCTCATTTGATTTTTGAAATCAAGTGAGTAGTTAAAACCTCCCAACCACTCGACCCTTATCTTTTTTCATGCACTTTTTCCATGGTATTCACATCAATAAATTATGAAAATTTTTTTGCATATAGAAGAAGGGGTTAGCATTATATGGAAAAAATTTTAGAGTGATTGGGCATTATTTTTAAGCAAAAAAAAAAAATCTCAGAGTGAAGGTGAGCAGGGTCTTGTAGCACTTTACTTTTCCCTCATGCCTCTCTTCTCTTCTAATTTTCACCTCTAAGGATATCCAATTTTTAGATATGATCTAAATAGAGTTTATAGATATAAAATTCATCTTTTCATAAAAACTTATTTCATAGAGAAACTCTACACAGAGAGGGCACGATAGAATTTTTAGTGTGTCAGGATTTTTGGGCCGAGTGAAATCCTAGTTTTGAGAATCTGGGTTCGGGTGGAGAGATCGAGTGCTATGAGCATCGGATCACCATCAAATTTAAAACACCTCTTCATCATCCTCTAATATTTATATTTTGATTTTTTAGAATATTTAAAAAATTAAAAAGTATATGATCGATCATGATCAGTCGTCGAAGGTCCCAGCGAGGAGCTAGCACTCCGATGGAGCTGGTCGGGACTAGGAGCTTTGTGTGGACCATCCATAGAGGCTGGACGGGTGTGCAGCTATAGCATAACACCACAACTTCTTTCGATGGATTCAGATCATGGAGATTAGCTACCCATTAAAAGGTATCAAATTTTGAACTCATATCGATCAGCAGATTTGATTTGTTGATTGAATTCATTATATTTTTCTATCATATATTAGCATGTTTAGATCCTGAGTAGGATTTATTTGATATGATCAATGCATGCATAGTATTAATTTTAGATTAATATTTACTTTTACTACTATTTTATTCAAAAAAGTTTCAAAAATGTATGTTTAAATTCTGCATGATTTTCTTCAGTAGGCACAACAATTAGTATCAGAGCAGTACTGATTGTTCCAATAGGTGAAGACCCTTGTGAAGGGCATGAAGACTCACAGTTTCTAAATAGGAGGATGTATTTACTCTTAAACAAGTTCGGAAGATCCTTGTTCATAAACAAGGTGGACAGGTCTATGTGACATTAGATCAGAATTATTATTTCAAAATGATATCAATGTTGGGCATGACACGAAAACTAGGTGTCCCACAAGTATCAAGTCAAGATAAAATACAGAAGAATCATTGAAAGGAATACAATTTCATTAAACTGAAGTTCATTACATAAGTCCTCAAGACTAATTACAAAAAAAGAAAAGGAAAGAAAAACCAAAGTAATTACATAAGTCCTTAAGACTAATTACAAAAAAAGAAAAGGAAAGAAAAACCAAAATCCTACTCGAACTTTGTACTTCTAACCCCGACCATTACAAGAGAGTGCTTTAAGTCATTCACATTTTCTTCAAGATTTCCCTTCTCGCCACTAAGCTCTCGCCGAGCAGCTTTTGAGCTCTTCAAGAGTTTTCTTTAGGCTCTCTTAGCCTTTTCCTCAAAATGGTGGACTCAGCTTCACCATCCTTCACCACATTCTCTTGATAAGTCATTTGGATCCTTAGTTGAAGGAGTTCGGCCTTATTCTTGTCATACACCTCAGTCAAATTTGCCAGGATATTCTTCAGAGAGGCAACTTCACTTGAATCTCCGCTTGGGCCAACTTGAGCTCTATCCACTTATTGCTTTAGAAGTCGAGCTATTTCATCATTGGCTACTTTAAGTTTTCTTTTGAGTTTGGCGATCTGGTCACACCAGCCTAGCCTAGAGGTGTTGTTTGCATCCTCGACAGCGTGCAATTGGTTTTGAAGATTGAAGAACTTCTTCAACCAGTTCCAATCATATTCTTCTTGATTTTGAGTCAAGGTCGAGCCCCTCTCCAACTAATTAATTTTTTCTTTCATCTCTTAGAGTTCGACCTCATGAGAATAGATTTTGGTAGTCAAGGTCCAGGACTTCTCGCTGGTGTACTTTGATGCCCATTTAAGCTCCATAGATAAGTGTGTTGGGAAGTATGTCCTAAAGCCAATCATCTAAGTGATAGATGATTGAAATTAGTATATGAATTATCTAATAATAATAGTTATTTGATTGATTCATCATAAAAGTTCTATGTTTCTTAAATGAACTCATAAATTATGATGATGTTTTTAGAACCACAATCAATTGATAAAGAAGAATTTATCAGATGATTCTTAAAATGTTCATGACCAAATGATAAGTTATTAATAAAGATGATAACTTATCGAGTGTAGGTCGCTGTATACCATATGCGTTGGTTGTCCTCGTAACCAAGTGATGTGGAGACACTGGTATGTCATTCAGATGAGATGTAGGAGTACATCTGCATTGAACGTGACTAATGTAGCACTCTACTATTAAGAGTAGCTAGCTAAGGTCAATGGATATAAGTGTCCCTCCAATCTGAGATCACCACGGTGACTTACAAGCAACTCATTGTACTTTAGTGCTGAACTGCCTGTATTTTTAATATAGGTTTGAAAGATTTCTAGATATAGTCAAGTACTTGTAAAGTCAGTGTGTGAGTCAAAATGGGATTGACCACTCCTAATTAACTTCAAGAAGAGAATGACTCACTGTATTTCAATTTAGCAAAACCTAGGACTGAAAAATTCTCGTGAGGTGTCTTTGAATTTGCAAAATTTTGAGACACCATAGAGATGACTTGTATGAGTGTTTGACAGCATACTCGAAGTCATCTTGAGCATTATTGGTCAAAAGAATGAATTATATGGTAACCATGGGCTAGGGTTCTAAGAATGTTGCTTTGCATACATTTGATCAATTCGAATATCGGGAATCATTGCTAGATGGCAACTTTGATTGGCACAGAAATTGATTCCTATGCTACTGACTTAGGTTCAAACCTATGGGGTCACACACATTAAAGCTTGTAATCTGATCAGATGGTTAATTGATGATTGAGAATCATTCTAAGGTCAATCCATCAATACGATTGGTGTTTGACCTAATGCAAGTGTTGTAGAAGTATCGATTAATAATTGGATTACTAATTGACTTAATTTGATTGAAAACTTAGATTGAGATCAAGTCTAATTGAATTAGATTTAATTAGAGTTGATTTAGACTTAATTAGATGAAGTCTAGTTGATTTATTGGATAAGCCAATTACAAGAAAAAATAATTTTTTGTTTGAGTAGGACTTAGGTGCACCTAATTGACTTAGGATTTAAATCAGATTTAAATCTTGATTTAATCTAATTTAATTAGACTCCTAGTTGGACTATGATCATCTTTAATTTGATTGTATATAATCTAATTTAAATAGAATTTAAATTAGGTTCAAACCTATTTTGACCTAGTTAAACAAGAGTTCCAATTGGACTGGGACTCTCTCTTTCTCTTGTGCCTTAGAAAGCCCATGCCCACCTTTTATTTCCAAGGTTTTTCATGAACTTTCCCATGCCTAAGAAGCTTCTCCATGTCCCATAATTCTGATTTTTGGGAGTTTGTTTTGCCTTGGTCAAAACCAAGAAGAAGTTAGGATTTGTTTCCTACTTAGAAGAGCCCCCTTTGACCAAAACTCCTCCCTCCCTTATGCGCCAACCTTTCCCAGGACTAGTTATTTTTTCTGCCCTCTTTTCCTTTCATTTTGTGCATAAGATTGAGTGGTTACACACCAAATATTTATGGGAGGGACATCCAAGAGTTGGACACCCCATGAGACTGCTTCTAAGATTAGGGTTTTGACCTAGTCTTCGTCTTAAATAAGGAGGTGCCTTATTTTGAGTAGATGGCATGTGAAACCTAGGCAATTCCACGACCAAAGGAGATCACAAAAGGGAGAAAATGTGGGTAGCATGATGTGCCAAGTTCTTTGGAGAAGATCTTTTCTTTTGGATAACATAGGATGATGTCTTGAGGGGATAAAGGTAAGAGAAGATCGTCTTCTCTTTAATTTTCTTTTATGTATTTTTTTCTCTTATTTATTCTTTATAATTTTTATGTGATGAAAATCTAAGAGAAAGAGAAATAGGGCATGGGGATAAGTGCTTTAGATTATTGGGGCATGGTGTTCTTTTTGTGATGAGAGAAGGAGAAGAAAAGAAAGGTCTTCTCTTAAGGTTTCTTTGAGAATCCTTCTTCTTCTTATTTTGTAGAAATTTTTAAGAGTAAAAATTAGAGATGTTAGATCTAG
Organism: Cocos nucifera; assembly: GCA_006176705.1. Taxonomy (NCBI): domain Eukaryota; kingdom Viridiplantae; phylum Streptophyta; class Magnoliopsida; order Arecales; family Arecaceae; genus Cocos; species Cocos nucifera. The sequence continues at coordinate 287,771 of QRFJ01000438.1, read as the reverse complement.
AAACATAGAAAAAATCTAGAGGAGAAGGTTTCTTCTTGTCCTAGCATAGAGATGTTTTTAGGACATCAATCATTGATGTCCTGAAGGAGAAGATTTATCTTCTTTTAGGATTTATTTTTTCTTATTTTTATTTTTTGATTTATGAGAGATCCAAGAGTTGGATTCCTCCCTTATTCCTTTTCATATTCTTCATCTCTTAAAGTGTCCAAGAGATTCGGAGAATATGTATTTGATTGACTATCATAAGGGATCTATAAGACGCTAGTACTTCGAGCGGATCTTTATTCGACGAACCTTTGATCTATATTACAGGTTTGTGTGGATCAACTGTAGAGGCTGATGCATGTGCGGCTCCAAAGGCAATAATGGAATTCGATCATGGAGTTCTCAACCTATGCAAAGGTAAGAGATCTGATCTTTTGGTGATCTAGATACAATCTAGGATTAGATCTAGAATTATTCTAGATCTAGGTATTCCAATTATGACTAATTTATTTTTAAATTTATATTTACATGATGACATATTATAGATCCTTGATATAGGATTTTATAATTTGATTACATGCATATTATAGATTAAACTATTTAATCTTTGTCTTTCGCTGCTTTAATTTAAAAAAAAATTTAAAATCTATGCATTAAACCCTGCATGCTTTCCAACAGTGGTATCAGAGCATCTAGGTTCTTTTATAACATATTCATGTATTTTTTAGAATAAATTTAAAAATTAAAATTAATTAAAGATCGTACATACTGCCATAAGATTGTCCTATTATAAGGTTAACCCCATACAATGAAAATGTTATCCTAGTATGTGCTGATCTGAATCTGAATTATGAATAATTTAGATTAGATCTAAAAAAATTTATGATTTAATTTTTTATTTAAATATAAAATTAAATATATATTAAATCTATTTTAGATTATTTAGATTAGATCTAAATAATATCAGAATTGCACATACTGCCATAAGGTTGTCCTGTTGTAAGGTTTATCCCTTATAGTGGAAAGATTATCCTAGTATGTGCTGATCTAAGAAACCTAAATTATAAATATGTTAGATGAGATCTAAAGTAATTTATGATTTATTTTTAAATTTTAAATCTAATTTTAAATAGTATATGATCTGATCCATATGATGTGTTTTATGTTTAGATCTAGATCCTCTTATTGCATATGTTGATATATAATTTTTGTTTAAAATTTAGAATATATATATATATAACATATTTCTTTTGTAAAATTTAAATTGAGAACTTACTTTCTGCAAAATTCTAGATTCTAAATCATAGGACATGATCGAAATATTAAAGTAAATCAGATCTACAACCATCATTTGAATTTGATTCAATATAAATTATTTATAATTTAAAAATATTTTAAATAATAAAATCAAAAATTAGTTCTAAGGTTTTATAAATCCAAATTCATAATTCTTGAACTTAATTGAGAATTAAGTGATTGTTTAGGATCTAGGTTTATGATTTGAAGATCCTAAGATAACTTCATAAAATAGGGATTAAAGGGTCATGGGTTAGCTTGATCAGATCATTAACTGGGTTAGACCTAGGATTAGATTAAACATGAACTTAGTTAAGAAATTAATCAAACCTAATTAATAGTTAATTAGAATTAGATCATTTCTTTTGTATAGATCAATTCAATAGTTGTAGTTCATCAAAGTCCATACATCTAACAAATGGATACTGATCATGGCTCAAAGGTCGAGCCTGAGTCTTTAGACAGACCAAATCAAAATTGATAAACCAATTATCTAAGGTAAGTCTGGCATTCCAGATTGGTGGTTTTTAATTGGCAGCCCACTTACCTGACTATTTTTGATGGTGTCTAAGGCAAGCCTTGGCAGACCCTCCCATCAATCTCACTTACCTGGCCAATGTGGTTAATCAGATCTTGATTAGGTTGCTCATTGATTCGAGCTAACCCATGTAACATAGAAAATTAGTGAGACTGATTTCATTTAGTGAGACTGATCTAGGTGCTCATGGACCAAAATTGATCCTAATCCTCATCAGTGACTTGTGAAGTCAGTGGGAGGACTTGACTTGGTGAAGTCAGTGGGAGCAATTTGGTTCATGTCCTTTCTATCCTTAAATTACTAATAGTTTAAATTCTCTAAAATTATTAGATCTTTAAAATGATAAAGTTATGGAGATAACTACATCATAGTCTCCCATTAAGATGTTTGATAATGGATCCATTAACTCAATAATCATTAGAGGCCCAAAGGCCTAGTGCTTGTTGACTAATGAAATTATCATCCATCATATGACGATTTGGATGTGTCTCTCTAATGGTGGTTAGGTTGGCCAATCAAAGTTGGGCTTAATCATTCATTGGTTGGATGCACCAAGTATGGTCATGTTAATGGTTGGACCTAAATGGATCCTTGCAGTGGAGGCCAAAGCCAACTGATTAGGTTTTTAGGATAAAATTAAATTACTAAATATTATTTAAAGAAATAATTGGTTATGAACCTATCCTTAGATGTACATGGGTTGGCCAACCAAAGTTAGGCTTGTGTGCAGTCTATGTGGATTCTAGTATCTACTAGGAAATTAAAGTAATTCTTCAAATTGAAGGTAGAGACTACCAATTCGAATAAAATAGTAGAAGAACCTTTAGACTAAAGTTCAAGTCTCTAGGCTTAATATAATTCATATACTTAGGTCATTATTCTATTTTCTCAAAATAAGGCTAAATCCTAATTGCTCCTATCACTGTTAGACAGTGATGACTTATGGGACCCAACTTCGATAATTAGTATCGAAAGTTAAATTTGATTCAGTAGTATGAATGGGTTCATACTGGGGCCTCTTAGCCCAGTAAAAATAATTAATCCAAAATCCAAATAGTAATCTCACTTTAAGCAGGCATAGAGGATGTCGTCTGTCAAATGGTGAAAAGAAGAAAGAGTGCTTAAAGATATTAAGTAGCTAAATTTTTCTTTGAAACTACAAGGTAAATTGAGTCAAGCATCATAAATTCACCAATAAAAGTATTAATTTATTAATTAATTTATATTAATTTTTAAGAATTATTAATCAATTTATATATAATTTTTGAAAAATTCATATTTTTATTAATTAAAAAATTAATTAAAAAATAATAAAAAATAATAAAAATTAAAAAATAAAATTTTATTATCAATAGAAAGAGCTCATTTTTTTGATCACAACGAAATAAATTTCAAGTAAAACGGAGCTAAAATGGAAAAAGATATGAATTTTTAAAAATATAAAATAAATAAAAATTAAATAAAAAAAGAAAATGGCTCAGCCGGCTCCGCAAGCCGAGCCACCAAGCCAAGCCGAGCCATCAAAGCCGACTCAGCCATTGAAGCCATCAGCCGGTCCACGATCCTAGGCGTGGACCGCCAGCTCAGCAAATTCCGGCGAATCAGAGAAATTGCCACGTGGTGGACCTAGACCCCTTAAGGGTCTACAGAAATTTATCGCGGCTCACAAGGGTAATTTAGTCTTTTCGTCCGACAACAGCGGCGCTGATTGGTTGCGGTGTGCGGTGCGGCCGGTCCACGCGGTCCATGGGAACAGTTATTGCGCGATCGGACGGATGTGGTTGTTTGCGGTCAGGATCGGACGGCTGTGGTTGCTTCCGAATTTTATTCAGATACAAACATCACGCGGATCACCATCGGATGGCAGCGCTCGATCCAGGCGATGATCCGACGGTCCAGAAAGCTCCCGACGGTGATCAAACTCTCAGGCGCATGATTTGCGGCCAGATTTCCTCCATCAAGCGCGATCCAACGGCCAGAATTTAATCCGACCCGATCTGAGCTTGATCTGCATCCGATTTTGATGATTTTTGGACCGTTGGATTTCTGTTGAATGGCTGGATTTTATCAGATTTATCAGAGTCATATCAGAGCTATTTTGATTCAAATTTTATCCAAATTTCTTTGTATTTTTATGATTACAAAGGCTATTAGTCCCATATTGCCTTTAGAAAAAAATATCCAGCCCTCCTAGCTCTATAAAAAGGACCCTAGGCCACCAGAAATCAACATCTCCGATCAAGGTGAAGCTTTGGTACAGGGCGAAGCCAGGCTATGGGTTAAAGGCTGCTTCGAAGCAACGGGTGCCGAGAAGAAGAGCCGAGCTTCTACACCATCTTTCTGCCAATGCCGATCCAAGATCAGAGATCAGGCTATTTTATTTTATTATCTTTTTTTTTTTAAATTTTATGTATTTAAATTCTAAAATTTTAATTAATAAAAATTTTATTTTTGCATTTTAATTTCTTGCTTTTTATTTTTATTGTAATTTAATTTCTGCACTTTAAATTATTGCTTTGCAAGTAGATGCTAAGATCTAACTAGTAGATCTTAGTACCAAGTTTAAATTTCTGCACCTTTTAATTTTTGCTTTTTTTTCCGACTTCACTTTTGATTCCTAAAAACTTCTTTTCTTCTTTTTCTTTTCAAAAATCAAAGATTTCAAATCTAAAAACACTACCTTCCCTGTGGATTCGACCCGACTCACTACTATCTACGCATTTTCAATGATTTTAAGAAGTCGGATTAAACTGATAAACACGGTGTCTTAAATAGGTGTCAACGACAACATCGCGTTCCTTCAGCCGTAGGTAGAGAAAAATCTTGACATTAATAACTATGAATCATTGGTAGCCTGTGAATCTTGTCTTCTTAGAAAGATGATAAAGTTACCTTTTACTAGAAAAGGTGAAGGAGCCGATAAAGTTCTAAGTCTCATACATAGTGATGTATGTGGATCTATGAACTTAAGTGCCAAAGAAAGATATTAATATTTCATTATAGGTGACCTATCTAGGCATGGGTGCACCTAGGATTGATCATTTGAAATATTCAAATGATTTAATAATGAAATAGAAAAACAAACTGGATAAAGTATTAAAACTCTTCGATCAGATTAAGGAGACGAATACTTATCCAGTGAGTTTGTGACATATCTAGGAGAGAATTGGATTCTCTCTTAGTGGATTTCTTTTTGGAATATAGTATATGTGAAAGAAAAAATTAAACTTTATTAGACATGGTTCAATCCACAATAGGGTTCACTAGTCTGCCTATTTTAGGATTGTGCTCTTGTGACTACTTGTTTTACTCTAAAGATTTATACCAAGTGAATTTGTTGCATAGACTTCATACTGAATATGGATCGGGCATAGACCTAGACTCTCTCACCTTCGATTTTGGAGTTGATCAGCCTATGCTAAAGATTTGCATACAGATAAACTTGGATCCTGGTCCAATAAGTATTTAAGGATTATTAATTCTATTATTCTAAAGAACATAAGATGTTTATCAGTAGTAGGGCATTTCTTTTGAAAAAAAGTTTCTTAGAGAAGGAACTAATGTCTATCAAGTTGAACTTACAAAGGTTTGGCTAGTAGAAAAGAACTGACATAACCTAGTAAATCTATAGAATCAGATTTGATTAGATCAAACCCAAAGCCCATTAAAGTGTCACCTTTAAGGAGATCTGGTAGAGTACCACGTTAGCTAGATAGATACTTCAGTATCTAGATCTGGAATGGCGATCCTGTTGAGCTTGATAAGACCAACAAGGATCTGATCACCTATAAGGATATAATGCAGTGGTCTAACTCTGAGAAGTGGCTTGGAGCCATATGATCCAAATTGAAGTCCATGAAAATCAATAGTATATAGACACTAGTTGATTCATTTGAAGGGATAAAATTCATTGGGTATGAATGGATTTTCAAAGGATCAGACTAACACAGACGAGAAGGTAAAGACCTGTAAGGCTTGTTTGACTGTTATCTCAGTTTTCGAACATACATTCTGAATGTATATCTTTGTTTTGAATAAAGACAAATCCTGTATTTATAATTGGATAAAATGTTTTGTAGTGTTATTTATTGTGATGTTTGAGGATGAAATTCTCTTAATCGAAAATAGCATTCCAGCATTGCAAAGAATAAAGGTCTAGCTGTCATCTTATTTCTCCATGTACGAGACCAGACATGGTATACTCACTAGAGGTAGTGAGCAGATACCAGTCTGATCCAAGTGAGAGCCACTGAAGGATTGTATAGACAATCCTTAAGTATTTGAAAATACTAAGGTTCAGTGACTCAAATATGGAAGTACTGACTTAAAATATGTCGATGTTTTAATTTTAGTCAAAATAAGATGACAACAAGAGAATGTCAGATCATACCCTAATTGTAGGAGCAATTTGCTCGAAAAATTTCAAGCAGTATATTTTAGCCTATTCAGTTAGTGATGTAGAGTACATCGCGGCATACAATGCTACCATATAAGCTGTGCAGTTACTGAGGTTCATTAGCTAGTTGGGAGTGGCACCCTCCACCAATGGTCCAGTCCTATCGTAGCACTGGAGCCATAGTTCAGGCTAAAGAACCCAAGGACCAGCATATTCTTCATCGCTTTCACCTTAGATATTAGATCTAGATGATGTCGATCTTTAAAAGATCGATGTAAAAGAAGAAGTTGACTGACCCATTTGCTAAGGTCTTGGAACTAAGGAGTTCTCTGAACTTAGTCGAGGATAGGATATTTGATTTCGCTCTGATTGGCTTTAGTTTAAGTGGGAGTTGTTGGAAAATGTGTCTTAAAGCCAATCATCCAAATAGTAGATGATTGAAATTAGTATATGAATTATCTAATAATAATAGTTATTTGACTTATTCATCATAAAAGTTCTATCTTCCTTAAATGAACTTCTAAATTATGATGAAATCTTTAGAACCATAATTAGTCAATTAAGAAGGATTTATTGGATGGTTCTTAAACTATTCATGATTAAATAATAAGTTATTAATAAGGATGATAACTTATCGAGTATAGATTTCTGTATACCATATGCATTGATTGTCCTCATAACCAAGTAGTGTGGAGACACTGGTATGGCATCTAGGTGAGATGTAGGAGTACATCTACACTGAACGTGATCAATATAGCACTCTACTGTCAAGAGTAGCTAGCTAAGACCAATGGATAAAAGTATCCCTCCAACCTAAGATCACCACGGTGAATTACAAGCAACTCACTGTATTTTGGTGCCGAACTGCTTGTATTTCTAATATAGGTTTGAAAGATTTTTAGATACAGTCAAGTACTTATGAAGTCCGTGTGTTAGTTAAGATGAAATTAACAATTTCTGATTAACTTTAGGAAGAGAATGACTCGTTGTATTTCAATTTAGCGAAATCTAGACCTGGGTAATCCTTGTGAGGCATCATAGGATTTGAAAAATTTTGAGACACAATAGAGATGACTTGTTGAGTGTTTGACAGTGTACTCGATATTGTCCTAAGTATTATGGATCAAAGGAATGGATTATACATAACCATGGGCTAGGGTTCTAAGAATGTTGCTTTGCATACATTCGATCTATCCGGATGTCGAAAATCATTGCTAGATGGTAACTTTGATTGGTACAAAAATTAATTCCTGCTCTACCAACATAGGTTCGAACTTATGGGGTCATACATATTAGAGCAATGATCAGATAGTTAATCGATGATTGAGAATCGTTCTAAGATCAATCCATCAATACAATTGGTGTTTGACCTCATGCAAGTGTTATAGGAGGATCGATTAGCAATTGGATTGCTAATTAGCTCAATTTGATTGATCAATTAGGCTGAGATCAAGTCTAATTAAATTAGATTTAATTAGAATTGATTTGGACTTAATTAGATTAAGTCTAGTTGGTTTATTGGATAAGCTAATTGCAAGAAAGAACAATTGCTTGTTTGACTTGGACTTGGGTGCACCTAACTGACTAAGGATTTAAATCAGATTTGAATATTGATTTAATCTAATTTAATTAGACTTCTAGTTGAACTAGGATCATTTTTAATTGGGTTGCATTTAATCTAATTTAAATATAATTTAAATTTGGTTCAAACCTATTTTGACCTAGTCAAATAAGAGGAGTCCTAGTTGGACTAGGACTCTCTCTCTTTCTCTTGCACCTTAGAAAGCCCATGCTCACCTTTTATTTCTGAGGTTTTATGTGAACTTTTCTGTGCCTAAGAAGCTTCTCCATGCCCCATAATTCTGATTTTTGGGAGTTTGTTTTGCCTTGGTCAAAACCAGGAAGAAGTTAGGATTTGTTTCCTACTTAGAAGAGCCTCCTTTGACCAAAACTCCTCCCTCCCTTATGCGCCAACATTTCCCATGCCTAGTTATTTTTTTTGCCCTCTTTTCTTTTCTTTCTATGCATGAGATTGAGTGGTTACATGCCAAATATTTAGGGGAGGGGTGTCCAAGAGTTGGACGCCCCATGAGGCTCCTTCTAAGATTAGGATTTTGACCTAGTCTTTGTCTTAAATAAGGAGGCACCTTATTTTGAGTAGATGGCATGTGAAACCTAGGCAATTCCATGACAAAAGGAGATCACAAAAGGGAGAAAATGTGGGTAATATGATGTGCCATGTTCTTTGGAGAAGATCCTTTCTTTTGGACAACATAGGATGATGTCTTGAGGGGACAAAAGTAAGAGAAGATTGTCTTCTTTTTAATTTTCTTTTATGTATTTTTTCTCTTGTTTATTCTTTATAATTTTTATATGATAAAAATCTAAGGGAGAGAGGAATAGGGTGTGGGGATAAGTGCTTCAGATTGTTGGGGCATGGTGTTCTTTTTGGACATGATTTGATCATGTCCTGATGAGAGAAGGAGAAGAAAAGAAAGATCTTCTTTTAGGATTTCTTTGAGAATCCTTCTTCTTCTTATTTTGTAGAAATTTTTAAGAGTAAAAATTAGAAATGTTAGATCTAGAAACATAAAAAAAATCTAGAGGAGAAGATCTCCTCTTGTCCTAGCATAGAGATATTTTTCGGACATCAATCGTTGATGTCCTGGAGGAGAAGATTTATCTTCTCTTAGAATTTATTTTTTCTTATTTTTATTTTCTAATTTATGGAAGATCCAATGGTTAGATTTCTTCCTTATTTCTCCTCATATTCTTCATCTCTTGGAGTGTCGATTGACCATCAAGAGGGATCTGTGAGAAGCTAGCACTTCGAGTGGATCTTCGTTTGACGAATCTCCGATCTATGTTGTAGATTCATATGGATTACTTGTAGAGGTCGGATGCATGTGTGGCTCCAAAGGTAACAACGAGATTCGATTGTGAAGTTCTCAATCCATGCAAAGGTAAGAGATCTGATCTCTTAGTGATCTAGATACGATCTAGGATTAGATCTAGAATTGTTCTAGATCTAGGTATTGATTGATCAATATCAATTATGATTAATTTATTTTTAGATTTATATTTCCATCATGACATGTTATAGATCCTTGATGTAGGGTTTTATAATTTGATTATATGCATATTGTAGATTAAACTGTTTAATCTATATCTTCTACTACTTTAATTTTGAAAATGTTTTGAAATCTATGCATGAAACCTTGCTTGTTTCCCAACAAAGTGATATTTTTTCTACGTGTATTGTTTGAAGGCCTACTTGGAAGCTTGATTAAGGTAGTTGATCTGGGTCGAGGCTATTGCATAGTTGTTCTTTGACTTCTAAAGTTCATCCTTTATTTTTTTCAATTCCATATTTGCTTGCCAAACTTCTTTCTTCAAGGCTTTCAGATGAGCCTTTAGAAGCATGGCTTGAGGTAATGGTGCAACTTTGGTCCATGACTATGCTCAATGGGATTACTTGTAAGCCAAACTTTGAGTTATTAGTGCACCACAACACATGAAGGAATGAAAAGAGAAAAAATTTAATTTTATTGATTGAAAAGTTTAACTACATAAAATGTAAAAGAAAAAGAAAAAAATACAACTAGCAGAGGTCTCCAACCTCTGAGGGTGCGACGGTAGAAGAACTTGGCATGACCTCAGTGGGAGCTGGCTCCTTGGCGGGCATAGGGGCATCAATAGCAGGTTTAGCAGGAGGGAGATCGGCTCCAGCCATTAAAGGCTTGGCTTCATCATCGGAGGAGTCTTCTAGCCCATCTAGCAGAAAGTCGAGGTTTAGCTCGAAAAACTTCTCTACGACTCGCTGCTGGCAGAGGTCAAAGCCCCTGAGGAAAGCTTCTCGAGCAAACTCTACCTTGATGCTTTCCAACTCCTTCGAAGACTTGAAGGCCAAAATGGCCTGCTCCTTAGCTTCAACAACCTACCTCTTTTCCTCGGTGACCTTGGCCTCAGCTTTCATCCTCCTTTCCACCTCTGAAGCAAGCATGTCCTTGGTCTCCACCGATGCCTGCTCGGCCCTCTTGAGAACCTCTTGGAGTTTCTCGACTTCAATAGAATTCTATTCGAGCATCTCCATCAAGGCCCAACCTTAGCCTTGGCTTCCTTGGCCTCTACCTTAGCAGCTTCGACCTCTTTTGCAGCCCACGACACCTCAATCTTATGAAGGCTGATCGCCTCCACATTTAGAAAAAGGTGGTGCCCCAGCTGCAAACAACAAAGTTCATGTTATTACTAGAAAGCATGCACATATCCAACTATGTATGAAAAGAAAGGGGCGACTATCTGGAGAAAGACCGTAAATGAGTCTTTCTTCCTCTCCTGGTCATCCGTTCGAAGGATCTTCTCTATTATATTTGGAATGACAGAGCCCTCTATGAGGGGTTGAATGACCCCCCAGTCATCATGGGAAGCTTGATTCGGGTCGGCGTTATTACCACTAGATTTACCAGAGTTCTTTTGAGGCCAAACTTTTTTAGCAATTGATTTTTTGCTCCTCTTCTCCACCTCCTTTTTCTTCTCTATAGGAGGTGCCGGTGAGCGACTTCAATGGGCAAGCTTGAGACAAGCAGAGGCACTACAACCTCTAGAGCGGAAGTTGCCTGGGCTGGAATGGTCGAGCTTGAGTCACCGACCTTTACTCGCTTTGATGTTTCTCTCAGGGCACTTTCCTTCCTTTTTTTGGCTTAGAGTCCCTTCATCAATTGCTTTAATTCTTTGAGAGTCATTTCTATAAAAATAAGTAGGCCGAAGTTAAGAAAGGATGAAGAAGTAGAAAAGAAATCATAAATTAATATCTTTGGGTTTGGTAGGACTCAGGCCAAGGTTATATAATGTTCGGTCATCTACCAACTTAGTCAGTAAAGGGGCTTTATAATTTTTAAAAATATTAGCCAAGTCAAGGTCCTCCCATTCTACCCTTGGAGCCATATGAATAGAATCTCTGAGTTGACCCCAGGATGGGAGTCTCAGTTCAAGTGAAGGGATGGATACAAAAATTTTTTTTTCCTTTTAGTTATGGATGGAGGAAGGGGTACCTTTAAGCAATCCCTTCTCAATGAACTAGGGTGAGTGTACCACCAGTCTTTAGCAGAAGGACGATACTTAAATGTGAAGAAGGTGCAAAATAAGAAAGTTGTAGGATGGACTTCGGCCAGGAAATAGAGTATGAGGACCCTTATAATGAAGTGGAATGAGTTTGGCACAACTGAAGAGAAAGATATATTAAGGAAATGGAAGAGCTCGATGATAAAGAAAGGAACGGGCAGTTTGAGCCCGACTTGGGGGGCCTCTGTATACAAGCAAAATCGACCCAGAGGGGGAGCATAGGCTCAACTCTCTGATCTGGGAGGTTCAAGCTTGTACACGGAGGGGACCTCGTACCAAACTCGAATGAGGGAAAGATCTTCAGTAGAGAGGGTACAGGCAATGGTTTCAAGAACAAAGATCGGATGAGCTACCTCTTTTTGTTTGGTTTCATCCCTATGACCAGGGTTAGAGGAGCTTAGACCGGATGGACTCTTAGAACTGATGGATCAGGAGCATTTGGAGGCCATTTTAGATTGGAAAAAGTTAGGAAAAATTTGCTGAAAATCTGGAAAAATTGGTGAAAAATTTGAAGAATAAAGGAAGAACAACCAAACCCTTCCTGAAACTCCTAAGGACTGAAAAACAAAACAAAAAAAAGATAGGGGAATCTAAAAGAAGGTTAGGGTACTAACCTGAATGAAGTAGAGGACTTGGTGGTGTCGTCGAAAAGGCAGGAGACAAACAAAGGGAAGGCATTGGAAACCAAAGAAATGCACAAGAAGGAATGGCCAAGGTTGCGAAAGGTGGAAAGCAAAGAAGGAATGGGAGAAGAATATAGTGAGGGAGAAGGGAGAAGGCCCATAGATAGGCCAACTAGATCTCAGAGTTGTTATGATTACAGATTGATGAAGCTGAATATCCTTCTTCCACATGTCAGCCTTATTATGACCATTGCAGCTGCCAAAAAGAGTCATCATTGCACCATGCTATCAAGCTCGATGCTAGACGAATTTCAAAATTTAAAATTATTGAAAAATATGTTCCAAAGCCAATCATCAATCTATTAATGGTTGGCTATTTTATAAATATAAATAATTTATTAATAAATAAAATTTTTATTCTAGTATTTTTCATCACAAGTCTACATATTCTAATGAACTTCTATGTTGTAATGAAGTTCTTAAGACTATTTAGATTCAATAAAGAGAAAATTTATTGATTAGTCCTTAAAACTGTTTACAACTAAATAATACATTAATCAAGATGATAATGTTTATCGAGTGTTGGTCATTGTGTGCCATATAGGTTGGTTGTCCTTTTAACCAAGGATGTGGAGACACTGGTATAGCATACGGGTGAGATATAAGTGTACATCATCACTGAACTTGATTAACTCCAGAGCATTCTACGGTCAATAATTGCTCTAATGGGATATGGGTATAAGTATCCTTTTGACCTGAGATCGCCATGAGGCTTGCAAGCAACTCACTATGCTTTGGTACCAGACTACCTAAAATTTTAATTCAGTTATGAAGAATTTTTTGGTATAGTCAAGTACTTGTAAAGTCGGTGAGTAATCAAAATGGGATTGACTACTCCAAGAGTTCGGAGATAATACATCATTGTATTATAATTTAGCAAAAACTTGGCAAAGATAATCCATGAGATAGATTTGGTATTTTGAAATACAATATGGATGACTTATTCAAAGTTGACAATTAAACCCTGAGTCGTCCTATGAGTATTTTTGGTCAAGAGGATGAATTATATGAAAACCATATCCACATGGGTTCTAAGCGAAGAAATCGCTATTCCTAGGCTGTAGGATCGTTCTGATCTGATCTAATCTAATGTAGAATTTTTAAATTTTTTTTTATGATCTAATCAAATCTAAGAGATTTTAGATCTAATTAGATCAATCTGATTATAAAATTAAAAATTAAAATAAAAATAGTAACATCATATGTCATTTGATTGGGTAAACTATTTGTCCTGCGATGATAATCTATTGATGATCTGAGGTTCTGATTTGAGCCGCGCACGCACCCAACCTCTACCAAAGTTCACTCAAGTCAGATCTGAATGTCCTCTCCTTCTAGATCTAAACTTAAAAATATTAGATCATGAATCTTCTGGGGCTCCTTCCAACAGAACTTTGACAACAGCATGAATGTCTCTCGATCTGGAAACTAATGGTGCAGCTTTGCAGGATCAAAGACTCAACTTTTGATCTTTGAATTTTTGCCAACTTCTTGGGTGAGGAAGAGGGAGAGGAGAAGAAGATGAGGCATGGAGTTGGTAGAATAGATAGAGCTTGGGCATGGGTTCAATTGGGATTACAACCCCTAGGATGCACGGCCTTTAAATAGACTTTTGCACCACCTTGGAGTCCTAAAGCTTCAAGCAACTAATTTGCTTGAAGCAAATGGACTCTCATCTGATCTCCTTGAAGCAAATGGACTCTCATCTGATCTCCACACCCAACACCAGATTTTCATTGGGTTTTGTTGCCCAAAACATGAAGAGAAGTGGCGCCAACATTGGATTAGAAGGTGACTTGGTGCAAGGGTTTACCTCTAGAGATTTTGATCTCATAAAAAACTCTTTGACCCATTCAAACACATTTTGAATGGGATACCTCCACTTAATCCATATGGGGTGTATGGCAAAAAGGGGCATGTGCCCTTCTCTCCACACAAAACCATGTAGTGGCACGTGCCTCTAGAAAATCTCCAGGGGACGCATGCCCCTATCCCTTATTTCCTACAAAATGGGTCAATGTTTGACCCTTGTCCTATTCCCATCTAATGGGATTAAGATTAGCCTTGAACAAGTCAGGACAAGCATTGATTTGACCTAGACAAGCTCTAGTCAGATTAGGACAAATTCATATAGGATTTTTGGATGAGCCAAATCCAATTTGACTCAGTTAAGATGAACTAGAAAGATGACAAAAGGAAAAAGTTAGGTCCAATCGTGTGCTAGCATGATTTTTTTGAAACACATTGGATCTAATCTAAATTAATTAAACTAGATTATTCTAATTGATGACATCTAGATACAAACTTTTGTTTGTGTGACTAAGTTAGGTTCAGTTTTATATGGTAATGGGACATGTCATGATCTCCATCATCGATAACATCGAAACATCTTTTGATGGACCAGAACTCTTGTAATTCACCCAATTAGAATCATCGATCATTAAGACAATTCTAATTGATACCAAAATTTTCTAGTGACACCTAGCAGTATGTGGTGGCAATCCATTAAAATCGAATATGAATCTCTTGGAGCAGCTACCTTTGTGATTGGGTTCTTCTATCATGAGCCTCGACAGGATTAAGGAGAAGGTGAACTCGTCAGAACTAACATCCGTCATATGAATGAATCATTCGATTTGAGTTTGACGTGAAACCTTAATTGAAACTCTTTTGCATTAATTCACACTGCCATGGCCATGGGCTTAAGAACTCGATCTCAAGATCATTATAGGACTACACCTCTTTTGAGGTTGATTGATCCTCGATTGGTATGATCCAATTTCTACAATGAATATGCTATGGCCAACATACACCTCAGAATTTCAAATGGCTAGAAGATCGAGTTTGGTATAGTCAAACTATAACACATTCAAGATGAACTGTCGATGCACCTCAGGTCAAAGAACTAGATAAACAATTGTAGTATCAAGCTAGTAATCGACGAGAAGCTAGACTTCCTTATGACTACTCGAGGTGGTCACGCTCAGTGCCCTTATTCTTAATAAATGCCTGTACTCTCACTCTGATGTCTCCGCACCATAGACTGAAGACTCATCTATCCTGAGAAAGTGATCGTACAACGATCTTCTAGATCAATTTTATTTCTTTCATAAAGAATAGTATAGTGGTCCTTAAAAAAGCTAATTACATAACTTTCTTGTGCTAATCATAAAATAGAAATCAAATTCTTACTTGTAGTAGGCACAAAATAACAGTCCCTAAGCACTAAGACATCTCCAGATGGTAATCATAGATGATAGGTTTCCATGGCTATAATAGTAATTCTTGCTCAATTTTCGACACATAGGATTATCTCACCTTCCCTCAACCTCCTATTTTTCTCCAAACCCTGCATAGAAGTACACAAAGGAGCACTAGAACTAGAGTCAAGCACCTAACTGGATGCAGAATAAATTGTAAGGTTAGTCTCATTGATGAGCATACCTCCTGAAGGACCTACTTCATTCTTGTTCTTCAGTCTGGTCAGGTATGCGGGGCGGTTTTGCTTTCAATGATCATTGGAGTTACAGTAGAAATACTTTTCCTTCTCCACGGCTATTTTCTTTGGCTTGCCCTTCTTCTTCTTTACTTCTATTTTCTACTTCTTCATAGACTTCTTCTTTCCAAAAGAATTTTCTTGATAGAAGTCTGCTCCACAGCTAGAACTGAGCCCTTTAAATTCTTCATAGTTTGCTTAACAGTAACTAGCATATTCATTAACTCAACCCAGGTGCATTTAAGCTTATTCATATGAAAGTTCAAGATGAATTGCCCATATGAATCAGTCAAGGACTGTCGGATCACATCAATCTATAGGTTCTTGTCTATTATGACATCAGGCTTCTCAAGTTTTTCTAAGTCTTTGATCATCATCAGGTAATAATCTTGGACCGACTGCCCATCATGTATCTGTGTCTTAAAAAGTCTCCTTGAGACTTGGTAGCATCCTGCATGACTCTGTTCACCAAACAATTCTTAAAGATGAGCCAACATTTGGCGTGTAGTCCTAATATCCTAATACTTGTGCTGCAGCTCATCAGACATTGAGCCTAACATGTAGCATCTTACTTTATTATCATTATCATACCACTTCTCAGAGACGCTCTTTGATCAGCGGTCGGATGGGCTGGAAGAGTAGGAAGTTCCTGATCCAATACATAGGACAGCTTATTGAAACTCAAAATGATTTTCAAGTTTTAAAGCCAATTCTTAGAATTGGATCCGATCAGTCTGTGGGTATTTAAGATTTGGGCTAAGAGATTTGATGCAGATATTTTTCTATAGAGAGTCAAAGTTTCTAATTAGATTTGTAATTTGACTTAACCAATTTATTTAGAATTTTTTTAAAATAAATTTAGTCTTCCATTATTTTCTCAGATCCCTAACTCCTTTAGCAGAGATGCAAAAATCTTCATGATTAATGACTTTTAGTGGGTGGTAAGGTCCCACTGACTAGCTCACCACCTCACCTAATAGTTATTGATGATGGATCAATCGATGAGTGGATAACTCTTATCCAATATTTCTATAAACATGATGTATCCAAATTTGGTCTCTAATTCATGAAGCTCACTGTGCCCAGAATATTGCTCCACTCCTTAGTTAAGTTAAACCCACCATTTGCACAAACTAAATTTTTGATTGGAACCCTCAGCATATCTAGAATATTGATCCCAATCCATCCTCCAATGCATAGCATCCTATGCCTAATAGATGTGGTTGCATCTTTTTGGTGCAACTGAACCACTATATCTAGCCAAGAACAATCAATCCTTGGAAGGGCATACACATCTATAATGGTGCAAGACCAATAACTTAATATTTTCTTAGGAAGATTTGATTTAGATCTCTTAGACTTGACTAGTTATAATAATTATGACCAACCTAGTGGCATGGGTTAACTTAAATCATTAGCCACCTCAAACTAGAACTAGATCGATCCAATCGGCCAAGTAAGTAAGATCAATAGGAGGGACATGTCATTAACTCATCATGAATGCATTTAGATTGAGTAGCTCCCAATTAAAGACCACTGGTCATATCTACCAAACTTATCTTAGACACCAACTTGTCTGACCAGAATTAATCGGGTTAGCCTACAATCTAGGCTCGAACAGTGGAGCCAAATTATATCTTAAAGTCGTTGACCACATGTGGCTATGAGTCGATCTTGACCAAGACTTACATGTAACGGGATGGTCAAATTAAGCACTTTTAATCCCACCTAACCAATACTTGATTTGGTTTGATCAACTGCTTGACCTAATTGAGCTACCCATATCCAAATCCATGTTTTATGAAGGTATCTTAGGTCTAAAAATTCATAATTTTTAGATCTAATTAATTTTATAAATTTAATTTTTAATTAAATCTAAGAGTTCATAAAATAAAATATGCATCAAAGATCCTAGGATTTTAGGATCTAGGATTTGCTGAAAAGTTTTGATTTTTGATTAAGGATAAATGTGCAGCACCCCTACATGCCATAAAAGCATCCTATCGAATCGGAAGAGAGGGATATTAAACTCTTCTTATTCTTATGATCGGATGGCCAAGTAGAATGCCTTAATCAAAAATATAAAAAACTAAACTACAAAATAATTTAATCTAACACATATATCTTATCTATGATTAAAGATCTAAACTATGCATGCTTTGCATATTACATATATCAATTTAAAATATTTAAATTTATATTTTAGATCTGATTATATCTGATATAATATCTAAAATTAAAAATTTAAATGATCACATCATAAAAATTTTAGGATCTAGACTATTCATGTCATAGAATTATAGAACTAGTCTAGACATGCATCACATATGTCAAACATATGAAAATTTTAAATGCATCTACTTATTTTAGATTTAATTACATCTCATGTAACATCTAAAACATAGCTAATTAGATCATAAAAAAAATTTCAAATCAAATCTTGAAACAAATCTAGAACTACAAACGTAGCTATGATACCAATTGAAGGAACCGCTATTCCTAGGCCGCAGGATCGATCTAATCTGATCAAATCTGAAGCAGAATTTTTAAAATTTTTTTCTATAATCTGATTATATTTGATGATTCTTAGATCTAATTAGATTGGTTTGAGTATAAAATTAATAATTAAAATAAGAATAGTAACATCATATGTTACCTAATCGGATAAACTATTTACCCTGCGGTGATGATCTATCGATGATCCAAGGTTCTGATTTGAGCCATGCACACACCCAACCTCTACTAAAATCTACTTGGGTCAGATCTGAATTTCCTCTATTTCTAGATCTAAACTCAAAAATATCAGATCAAGAATCTTCTGGTGCTCCTTAAAATAGAACTTTAATAGTAGCATGAATGTCTCTTGATTTGGAAACCAATGGTGCAGCTTTGCAAGATCAGAAACTCAATTGTTGATCTCTACATTTTTGCCAACTTCTTGGGCAAAGAAGAGGGAGAGGAGAACAAGATGAGGCATGAAGATGGTAGAACAAGCAGAGCTTGGGCATGGGATCAATTGGGATTACAAACCCTAGGACATTGGACCTTTAAATAGACTTCTGCACCACCTTGGAGTCCAAAACCTTCAAGCAACTAATTTTCTTGAAGCAAATGGACTCTCATCTAACCTCCATGCCCTACACCAGATTTTCATCTAGTTTTGTCACCCAAAACATGAGGAGAAGTGGCACCAACATTGGATAAGAAGGTGACATGGCATAAGGGTTTATCTCCAGAGATTTTGATCTTATAAAAAATTCTTTGACCCATTCAAACACATTTTAAATAGGATACGTCCACTTAACCCATAGGGGGTGCATGAAAAAAAGGGGCGTGCATCCTTCTCTCCATGCAAAACTATGTGGAGGTGCATGCCCCTAGAAAATCACCAGGGGATGAATGCCCCTATCCCTTCTTTCCGGCAAAATGAGTCAACATTTGACCCTTATCCTGCTCCCATCTAATAAAATTAAGACAATCCTTGAATAGGTTAGGACAAGTGTTGCCCAGCTATGCAACCCAAGAGGGGTGAGGGTGAATTGGATTTTTAAAATTTTAATACTAATTTAAAATTGTCAAGATTGAATGATGATATGCAAGTAGTGTGTGTGAAGAAATTTAGATTAGATAAATATATAAAAGATTAGAAAGCAAGAATTTAATAAACTAAGAAAAGAAAGACAACAAGCACACCATAAACAATAAAGATTTATAGTGGTTCGGTGCTTTTCTTGCACCTACGTCCACTCTCCAAGCTCCTACTTGAAAATTCAAAACCACTAAATGTATTCAATCAGAATATAATATCGGTAC
Organism: Cocos nucifera; assembly: GCA_006176705.1. Taxonomy (NCBI): domain Eukaryota; kingdom Viridiplantae; phylum Streptophyta; class Magnoliopsida; order Arecales; family Arecaceae; genus Cocos; species Cocos nucifera. The sequence continues at coordinate 268,443 of QRFJ01000438.1, read as the reverse complement.
CTCCGATCCTATCTATCCCAAGCTAGCACACTTATTTCTTGGATACAAGCCAATCCTACACACTCCGATTTAAGGCTCGGATCAATCCTTCTAAGTTTTGGAACTTTCAAAACTTAAATCAAAATAATAAAGCAGAGTGTAAGAGTTAATGATAATGAATAATAAATTTAGCTTCCTTAATGAGCATATAAAATCTTAAGAATGCTTTTCACAATAATGGAGAAGCTTTTTTGATTTTCTTCAAGATTATTGGAGACATGAATGAGCTCTTGAGAGGTTGGTGAACTTGAAAATGAAAGCTTCTTTTCTTGAAGAGGATTTTTTTGCTTAAGACTGAATTGAATAATGAAATCTCTTATGTTTTTCTCTTTTTTATAGTTTTTTAAATCATTAATGGATGGAGGAGAGAATTCTAGGCAAGATTTATAGCCATTGGAGACCTTAAAAAAAGTATTAAAAGTTGCCAAAATGGGATAAAACTAGCCGTTGTAGAAGATTTCTATCATAAGGGTCGACTTATGGGTCAACCTTTGAGGTAGAATCTAGAAAATTAACTGTTCTATATTTTTGACCTTTGGAGCAGTAGAGGTCAACCCTGGGGTTGATCCTTGGCACAGAGATAGCATGCCAAATAGCCTGTTTTAGCAGGGGATAACCTAGGGGTCGATCCTTTTGCTTCAAACTTGATTTTTTTCTAAAATATTCATCCAAAAATCATGGGACTACCTTCAAAGAATCAAAAATCTTCTATACTTGCTCTTAAGGCTCTCAGATTAAAACTTGATAAAATTATGATTTTACCTCTGAAATACAAAAAGTTTTTTTTTTAAGCCAAATTCATTAGTAATCCCCTCAAATGCTTTATAATCATTAAAATCAATTCTTGGAGCAACAATCTTTCCTTTTTTGATGATGACAAAACATTTGAGCATAAGCAAAAATAAAGCATGTAGAAGTCTACATTAGTTACTAGAATATCATATTCAATTATTTGATAAATATTGCATAAAGAGTAGTTTGAAGATTACTTACGATTAGACATTCAAATTATTTGCAAATGAGTTTGACTTACTTATTCCTTTTGTCAATTTTACTTCAATTTTATTTTTAGCCCAATTTTATTTACTTACTCCCCCTTTTTGATATCATCAAGCAAAATCTTAAGAAATTTTAAAATTCAAAAAGAAAAAGCCATCTCCTTAATTTATTTCATATATTTTTTTGTTAAAATAAAAGTTTATAACAAAACTTTTAATTTGCTTATATACAATATAGTATTTTTAGCATATCATAATGAAATTTTATCCAATTCATAGAGGTTACATTTTACACCATTTAAATGACGTCATCAGATTTATATATACATATTTACATCCAAATTATTATCATTCCACATATAATAAATCATAACATCAAGTCATCAAAACATATAAGTGCTAAAGGTATCAAAAGCATTCATGAGAGTTAGGCCATCAAAACATACATAATTCATGGATACAACTATCCATGACCTAAGCAGCCAATAGTATTAATGCCATAAGTTAGATCAAAAAAAAATATAATCAACCATGACTTGATCAACAACTCATTGAAACAACAAAGAAATACTAGATCATAATCTAATACAAAGATGACTAAACTAGATCTAGTAGAGATCATGACTGGAAGCATCTGAATCAGATGAGAAATCAGAGATATAATGGAGTGTGTCAAATGACAGATATATCAAATTTAGAAAATTAAATAAAAAATTTAAAAAATTAAATCAAATCAAATAAATCAGCTCTCCATTAAAAGCTTATCATTTGAAATTTCTTTCTTTACAAAAGAAATTAGCTTAAACTCAAATATCGAAGGCTCTCCCTCTTTTTGAATGAATATGATTCTTTGAAAAGATTTCAAGTATGTACTTTTAAGCTTTAAGAAGATTAGAGCTTTTTAAAGATTTGAATAGTAGAATCAAGCACAATATTTAATTCATTATTCATTCTTTTCTTTTCTTAAATAAATTTCAGTCAATTAAGCTTGAAAAAGATATATATTAGAAATGTATCGAGCAAAACAAAGATAGAATCAAAGCAAAAATGATTTTACAAAGTTTTGTAAAGGCACATTAAAAATTTTGTATTATATTCATATTTTTAAATGAGTTTCAAAATTAGAAGTATATATCAAAATTAATTTATTTGGAGTAAGAATATATTTTAAATTAGTGTTAACTCTAATTAGTTATCAAAAATGATTTGGTAATCAAATCAATTGAATTTAAACTGAATAATCACATGAAGACCTAAGTTAAAAAGATTATAAAATAATCAAAGTTTATTGTCCTTAACTCAAATTAATTAGAATATTCAATCAAGGCTAACTAGATAATACTTAACAAACAAACATCTTTCCCCTTATTTTTTAAGAGTAAATACCAAAAAATTCATCACATAATATTTTCTCTTCCTCTTTTTCATAATTATTGTTAGATAAATTTATCTTTTAGCTTTTCTTCCCCATTTTGAAAGAATACAATAAATTTAGAATGAATATCTTCTCTCTCTTTTTTTTTTAAATTTTATTTATGAACAATATGGATTAAAAACATATCTCCCCCTTTTTGAATAAAATAAATGCATTAAACAAAATTATTTTGAACTTTAAAGATTCAAGAGAGATGGAATATTTCAATGATTAAAGATTTTAAATAGATCATTCAAAGTAAATTATAAGATATATTCAATTTTTCAGGGATCATCTCTTCTTTTCTTTTATTATTATATATATTTTAAGATCAATAAAATACAAGATAAATGTTAAGTTTTTTGATATAAATTAATTAAAAACTAAAGTCCTCTTTGAATATTTGATTTTAATAGCTTCTTTGAAATATTTTGCTTGACATCAATATCAAAAGACTTAAAAAGTGTATTTTTTTAAAAATTTATTTTTCAAAATTAATCAATCTTAACAAGACATGAATATTCATCAATAATCCTCTTTTAAGATCAAAAATAATTTCTTGATATTAATTAGTTTTTAAAAAGAATAATAATATGATCAAAATATATAAAATATAAATAGTTGCTTAAAATGAATCAAATGTTCAAAATCATTAGAATGCTCAAATAAATTCATGGGATAAGTAAAGTATAATTGTTTATCCATGATTTTTTTTATTAAGTTCAAAAATAAATTTTCTTCTTTTAGTCAAGAAAAAGATAAGAAGGATGGATAATTTTTAACTTAAAGCCATGAAATTAAGTCTCAAGGCTTGATCCAAAAATATTAGTAGAGGATAAGTTGGGATCAAAAGAAGGATATTTAAGCAAAAGGATCTAGAATTCTTAATTCTCTCCTAATTTCATAAAATTTATCTTCACTCAAGGCCTTAGTAAAAATATCAGCCAATTATTTTTCAGTACAAACATAATCAAGAACTATGTCATTATTTTGAACATGCTCTCTTATGAAATGATGTCTTATTTCAATGTATTTTCATCTAGAGTATTGGATTGAATTCTTAGATAGATTTATGGTACTAGTATTATCACATCTTAAAGGAGTTTTATTTAGTTTGATGCTAAAGTTCTCAAGTTGTTGCTTAATTCATAAGATTTATACACCACAACTTTTGGCTGCAATGTATTTAGCCTCGACCGTAGACAATGCTACCAAATTTTGCTTCTTGCTAAATCAAGAGATTAAGTTAACTCCTAAAAATTGGCAAGTTTCACTAGTGCTTTTTCTGTTTAATCTACATCCAGCAAAGTCTGCATTTGAATATCCAATTAAATCGAATGATGAATTCTTAGAGTACCATAAACCTAGGTTTTAAGTTCCTTTTAGGTATTTAAGTATTCTTTTCATAGTATTTAAATGTGATTCTTTTGGATTAGATTGAAATCGTGCACATAAACAAACACTAAACATGATATCTAGTCTACTAGTAGTTAAATACAATAAAGAATCTATCATGCCTCTATAGACTTTTGTATCAACACTTTTACCTTCTTCATATTTGTCAAGCTTACATGATGGACTCATGGGTGTACCAGTGGCTCTGGAGCTCTCCATTTCAAATCTTTTAAGTAGCTCTCTTGTATACTTATTTTGGGTGATGGAGATTCCTTCCTTTGTTTGTTTAATTTGAAGTCTGAGAAAGAATGTTAGTTCACCCATCATGCTCATCTCGAACTCTCCGTGCATGAGCTTAGCAAAATCATGACATAAAGTTTCAATAATAGATCCAAATATAATGTTATCAATATATATTTGTATTACTAAGATGTCATCATGATCTCTTTTAATGAAAAGGGTTGTATCTACATTTTTTCTTAAAAATCCATTATTAAGCAAGAATTTACTTAATCTTTCATATCAAGTCCTAGGTGCTTATTTTAAATAATATAATTCTTTGTTTAATTTGAAAACATGATTTTCAAAATTGGAAGGTTGTTCTACATAAACTTCTTCGGTAAAAGTCTAACTGCTTCTAGTCTAGCAAGAGGTGCAAAGGTCTCATCAAAATCAATTTTCTTTTCTTGATTATAATTCTTTGCAACTAATCTTACTTTATTTCTAATTATATTTTTATTTTTATCCAATTTATTTCTATATACCCATTTTATGCTAATTATTAGATGATTTTTAGATCTTAATGCTAAGGTCCATACATTATTTTTTTCGAATTGATTAAGTTTCTCTTGCATTGCATTTATCCAATTATAATATTTTTTGACTTCATCTATGATTTTAGATTAAAAATGAGAAATAAATGCAAAATAATTATACACATTTATAAGTGAAGAGCGAGTTCTTACCCAATGTGTAGATGAAGGGAAATCCTAGTTTTCCGGATCATGTTTGTTTAGATCTGATTGGATCAAGAGATATATTTTAAAAAATTTTTCTCTTGAATCCAGATCAGATCTAAAATTTTTCAAATTTGATATTATTGATCTAATAAAAAAATAAAATAAAATAAAGAGTAAATTAAATCTAATTTAATTTATCTTGTTGAGGGTAATCTGATTATCCTATGATGATCCTGATGTTTACTTGAGGTTCTGGATCTAGCCACGCAAGTGCCTGGCCACTATCGATATCCACTCGGATAGGATCTGGAGGTCTTCTCTTTTTTTATCACCTCTCTAAAAATCAGATCTGGATCTGATTTTAAAGATCTTCAAAACTTCTTTCGAAGATGTGAGTTGTCTCTTGCAATAGTGCTGCCTTCTTCCTTTTTCTATTGCCTTTCTCTTGCTTGGATCACACCAAACTGAAGTCCAAAAATTCTTGGGTGTGGGTAGGAGAGAGAAGACCTAAAGATGGCATGGAGGAGGGAGAGGGGCAGCCTTGTGGTGTGTGAAATAGGTCAGACTCTTAGATCTTGGCGTAGATAGGTTTTTTATAGACTCTATTGCGCCATGTAATGCCACATCATCCTGGCCAATCATGATCTTTTGTGCAATCAGATCTAAATCTGATTGGTGGGATGACATCATATGATCCAATTAGACGAGATCCCCTCTAAATCATCCTTAGATGGTGCCAAGACTGATCAAAGATAAGTCTTCGGCGCCACCTTGGTAGAGTCCCCGAAGTAACCTAGAGTCTCATCTGTATGGGACTCTAGGTGTCATTATCCTTAGGTGCATGCCTCTCTAGGCATGCACCCCCTCTCTTTTCATGTTCTAGTAAGGGGACAAAGCCCCATATTCTCTCCTATGGGTGCATGACATATCGGCAGATGTTTAAGTGTCAAAGGTTAACGTTTGACCAAATGTCCAAAATAGAATTTAGCAGGTGACAAAAAATGGCAGGTGTTGTCTCAAATTCATCTCATAAATTAAGACAACCCTTTTCTAACTTGGACAAGCTCCAGTTAGACCAAGTAAAGGTACCTAAGTGAGCCAAGATACATTTGGCACAGTCGAGATACACTTTAATGATAATTAAAGGAGAATATTAGGCTCAATCATGTGCTAGCATGATTTTTTTGAACCTAATTGAATCTAATTCAAATCAATTAAACTGGGTTAGTCCAATTGATAATATCCAGATCGAAACTCTTATTTGTGTGATCCAGTTAGGTTCAGTTTCATATGGTAATGAGATATGTCGCAATCTCTATCATTGACATCATCAAAATACCTTTTGATGGATCAGAGCTTTTCTGATTCAGACAACTAGTATGATTGATCATCTAAATCATTTTAGTTGCTCTCAAAATCCACTAGTGACACCTAGCAGCATATGGTGGCAACCTATCAGAACTAAAAATGAACCTCTTGATGCAGTTATCTGTGTGATTAAGTTCTTCTATCTTGAGCTCCGACTAGATTAGGGTTAAGATAATCTCGTCAAACCCTAATATCTATCATATGATTAATTATTCAATTCAAGTCCAATGTAAAAATCTTAATAGAAGCTCTTTCTATTATTTCACTCTACCATGGCTATGGACTTATGGACTTGATTCTCATGATCATCATACGGCTTCTCCTCATCTACCGAGGTAGATAGATCTCCTATTGGTGCAATCCAATTCCTACAATGAACATGCTATAGCCAACATACACCTCAGGATTTTGAATGGCTAAAAGATCGAGTTATGGTGTAGTCAGACTATAACACCCTCAAGGTAAACTACCGGTGCACCTCAGATCAAAGAATTAGACACACAACTGTAGTGTTGAGCCAGTCATTGATATCTGCTTGTGACACTCATAGCTTGGGCTATATCAGGTTGTGTACATAACATGGCATACATGAGGCTCCCTATTGCAGAAGCATAAGGGATCTTGCTCATGCATTTAATCTGCTTTGGTGTGTTGGGACATATTTTCTTGGAGAGATAAATGCCATGTTTGAAGGATACCAATCCCCTCTTGGAGTTTTTCATGCTAAACTTTTTTAGCACTTCCTCTATATACATCTTTTATGAAAGACCTAGCATCCTATTCGGTCTATCTCTATAGACTTTGATTCCAAGAATGAAGGATGCTTCTCCTAGATCTTTCATGGAGAATTCTTTAGATAACCATATTTTAACTATGGTCAACATGGAAATATCATTCCCAATAAGGAGGATATCATTCACCTACAGTACGAGGAAGATAATAGCACTCCCACTAACCTTTCTAAAAATATATGGTTCCTCATTCTTGATGAAATCAAATAATTTGATCACATCATTAAAACGAGTATTCCAACTCCAAGATGCTTGTTGAAGTTTATATATGAATCTTTGCAGCTTGCATACTTTGTGATCAGTATCACTGGATGTGAAATCCAGTGGCTGTTTCATATAGATATCTTTCTTAAGATATCCATTTAAGAATGCTATTTTCATGTCCATTTGCCATATTTCATAATCAAAATTGGCTACAATAGCAAGCAATGTGCGAATGGATTTAAGCATGGCTACTGACAAAAAGATATCCTGATAGTCAATGCCTTTGCACTGACTATAATCTTTTGCCACTAATTTAGCTTTTAATGTCTCTACATTTTCATCTGCACCATTTTTTCTCTTGTAGATCCATTTACACCCAATAGATACTATTCCTTCTGGTGGATCTACCAAGGTCTAGACTTGGTTTGAGTGCATCAAATCAATTTCTGACTTCATTACCTCTAACCATTTCTCGAAGTCGATATCTGATATCATCTCGTTATAGATTTTGGGATCATCACCATGAACTTCATTACCTACAAGAAATATTTTCTCTACTTTCTCTAAGATAGTACCTAAGTACCCTTCAGGAGGATGAAAAACTCTTTTTGATCTTCGAGGTGGAGCAGGTAGTGATTGTATTGGCTCAACCTGATTTGGTTCCAAAGGGTCCTTAGCTCTTTGCTCTTGGGAGACTTTCTCCTCTAGCTTGATCTACTTTCCAATGCCGCCATCTTGAATAAACTATTTTTCAAGAAAGATGGCATGTTGACTCATAATCATATTATGATCTTCTAAAATATAGAAATAATATCCTAATGACTCTTTAGGATATCCTATGAATCGAGCTCTAAAGGATATATAGTCTAACTTGTCTGCTTGTTACCTTTTGATATGAGCCAGACAACCCCAAATTCTGAGATGACTCAGACTTGATTTCTTATCTTGCCATATCTAATACGGTGTGGTAGGAATGATTTTACAAGGAACCTTATGTTAGATATGTGTACCCTAAAAGCCAAAATTGGCTGACACTTGTAATACACTTCTAAGGGCAAAATTATAATTTTGACTATAAAAAAAGAAATGGATTATTTTCTATCACATATGTATATTTTAGTATCTGTGATATATCCTTTAAGTTAATGATAATGATAATTCTTATTTTCAAGAGTTGAAAATTTAAGATAAGAATTTTCATTATTAACTCATAAAATGCTCCTGATCATAGGATTATCATGAGGATGATGATTGATCCGAAAGGTTAGTGTACAATCGCTTCTTTATAGTAGATGAATCTTAAGTCTATGGTGTAGAGATATCAGAGCGAGAGTACTGGTACTCGTTAGAGAATGAGGGCACTGAGCGTGACCACCTCGAGTAGTCATAAGAAAGTCTACTTTCTCGTCGATGACTGACTCGATGCTGCAGTGGTGTCTGGTTCTTTGACCTGAGGTGCATCGATAGTTCACCTTAAGGGTGTTATAGTTTGACTACACCATGACTCGATCTTCTAGCCATTCAAAATCCTGAGGTGTAAGTTGGCTATAGCATGTTCATTGTAGGAAATGGATTGCACCAAGATGGAATCTATCTACCTTGGTGGATGAGGAGCAGACCTATGATGATCATGAGAATCAAGTCCATAAGCCCATGGCCATGGCAGAGAGTGAAATAATAGAAAGAGTTTTTATTAAGGTTTTCACATCGAACTTGAATCGAATGATTAAATCATATGATAGAAATTAGGGTTTGACGAGTTCACCTTAACCCTAATCTGATCGGGGCTCAAGATAGAAGAACTTAATCACACAAGTAGCTGCACCGAGAGGTTCATTTTTAGTTTTGATGGGTTACCACTATATGCTGCTAGGTGTCACTGGTGGATTTTGGGAGCAATTAGAATGATTTAGATCATCGATCATTCTAAGTTGTCTGAATCAAAAAAGTTCTGATCCATCGAAAGAAGTTTCGATGATGTCGATGATGGAGATCATAACATGTCCCATTACCATACAAAACTGAATCTAACTGGATCACACAAACAAGGATTTGGATCTGGATATCATCAATTGGACTAACCTAGTATCAATTAGGTTTAAGGAAATCGTGCTAGCACACGATTGAGCTTAACATTCTCCTTTTTCTATCTTAAAAGTTATCTCGACTGAGCCAAATGAGTTTGTGCTCACTCAGATATCTTTACCTGGTCTAACTGAAGCTTGTCTAAGTCAGAAAAGGATTGTTTTAATTTATGAGATAAATTTGAGACAACACCTGCCATTTTTCATCATCTGCTAATTCTTGTACTTTGACTTGGTCAAACATTGACCTTTGACCCTTGGACATCAGCCCATGTGTCATGCACTTATTAGAGAGCAGATAGGAGCTTGTCCCCTCTCTGGGAATTAAAAAGATGGGGGTGCATGCCTAGGATGGTGTGCACCCATGGATAGGGATGCTGGAGTCCCATACGGATGGGACTCCAAGTTGCTTCTTGGTTTCTACTTAGGTGGCCCTTGGGTATCTACTTTGACCAGTCTTAGGCACCATCTAAGAATGAACCTATGGGTCTCTCATCTATTTAGATCAGGTGATGTCATCCCACCAATCAAATTTAGATCTGATTGAATGAAGCAATGCGATTGGCCGGGGTGATGCAGCACTGCATGGCGCAGTAGAGTCTATAAAAAGACCCTATCTGTGCCCACTTTTAAGAACCCCTCTTCCAAGCTATGCCCCAAGGCTGCCCCTCTCCCTTCTCCATGCCACCCTCTGGCCCTCTCTCTCCTCTCCATGCCTAAGAAAGTTGGGCCTTCTGATTAGTGCGAGTCAGGTAAGGATAGGCTGACGAAAAAGGAAGAAGGCAGCACTGCTGCAGAGACGACGAGTGATCTTTAGAAGGGGTTTTGAAGATCCTTCAAATTAGATCTAGATCTAATTTTTGGAGAAAAGAAAGAGAAGAAGAAGATCTCTAGATTCTGTCCGAGTGGATATCGATAGAGGCCAGGTGCTTGCGTGGCTAGATCCAGAACCTTAGAGCTTCCATAAGATCATCAAAGGGTAATCAGATTACCCAAGATCAAGGTAAAAATTAATTCAAAATTAATTTAGTTTAATTTTTTTTAATTATTAGATTATAAATTAGATCTAAAAGAGTGTCAGATCTAATCTGGATCTAAGAAAAAATTTTTGAAATATGCCTCTCGATCCAATCAGATCTGAATGAACCTGACCCAGAAAATCCGGATTCTCCGTTCAACTGGTATCAAAGAAAGATTAGTGTAGATGGAAATGTGGAGACATTCAAGGCTAGACTAGTGGCAAAAGATTATAGTCAATATGGAGGCATTGACTATCAGGATACCTTTTCTCCAATAGCTATGCTAAAATTCATCCGCACATTGCTTGCTGTTGCAGCCTATTTCGATTATGAAATATGGCAAATGGACGTGAGAATGGCATTCTTAGATGGATATCTTGAGGAAGATATCTATATGAAATAGCCGCTAGGTTTCACATCCAGTGATACTGATCATAAGGTTTGCAAGTTGCAAAGGTCCATATATGGACTTAAGCAAGCATCTCGGAGCTGGAACACTCATTTTAATGATGTAATCAAAATGTTTGATTTCATTAAAAATGAAGAGAAATTGTGTGTCTTCAAAAAGGTCAGTGAGAGTGCTATTGTCATCCTCATATTATATGTGGATGACATCCTCCTTATTTGGAATAATATTCTCTTGATGACGACAGTCAAAATATGGTTGTCCAAGGAATTCTCCATGAAAGACCTAGGTGAAGCATCCTTTATTCTAGGAATTAAGGTCTATAGGGATAGACCGAATAGGATGCTAGGACTTTCACAGAAGATGTACATATAGAAAGTACTAAAGAGGTTTAGTATGGAAAACTCTAAGAGGGGATTAATATCCTTCAGACATGGTATTCATCTTTCCAAGAAGATGTGCCCTAGCACACCTGAGGAAATAGAATGCATGAGCAACATCCCTTATGCTTCTACAATAGGGAGCCTCATGTATGCCATGCTATGTACACGACCTGATATAGCCCATGCTGTGAGTGTCACAAGTAGATATCAGTAAAATCTAGGTGAAGAACACTAGACTTCTATGAAATATATCCTTAAGTACTTAAGAAGAACTAAGGATATGATGTTGGTCTTTGGTAACGGAGAACTCCAAGTCCAAGGATACACAGACTCGGATTTCATGTCCGATGTAGATGATCGAAAGTCGACATTTGGGAGTCTATTTGTGTGCAATGGTGGTGCTGTCAGCTGAAAGAGTTCCAAGCAAATCATGATACCAGATTCCACCATGGAAGCAGAATATATCGCTGCATTAGAGGCTATGAAGGAAGCATTCTGGTATAAGAAGTTTGCTGCAGAAATTGGAGTAATGCCATCAGATGCCATTCCTCTGTACTGCGACAACAATGGTGCCATAGCCCTTGCTAAGGAGCCGAGGTCTCACTAGAAACTCAAGCATATTGAGCGATGATACCACCTCATCCACGATTACCTCAAGAAGGGTTACGTCGAGGTCAAGAGAGTCAATTCCGCAGACAATGTGGCTGACCCACTTATAAAGCCATTGAAACGACAAAAAATCGAAGCCTACCTTGAAAAGATGGGACTTAGACTTATAGCCAATTGGCTTTAGGACAAGTGGGAGATTGTTAGATATATGTGCCCTAGAAGCCAGAATTGGCTGACACTTGTAATACATTTCTAGGGGCAAAATTTTAATTTTGACTATAATCAATAAAATGGATTATTTTCTATCACATATGTGTATTTAGTGTCTGTGATACATCCTTTGAGTTAATGGTAATGATAATTCATATTTTTAAGAGTTGAAAATTTAAGACATGAATAATCATTATTAACTCATAAAATGCTTTCGACCATAGGATCATCACGAGGATGGTGATTGATCCAGAAGGTCGGTGTATGATCGCTTCTCTTCAGTAGATGAGTCTTGAGTCTATGGTGTAGAGACACCAGAGTGAGAGTACAGGTACTCATTAGAGAACAAGGGCACTGAGCGTGACCACTTTGAGTAGTCATTAGGAAGATTGAAATAATAGAAAGAGTTTCTATTTAGGTTTTCACATCGGACTTGAATCGAATGATTACATCATATGACAGAAACTAGGGTTTGACGAGTTCACCTTAACCCTAATCTGATCGAGGCTCAAGATAGAAGAACTTAATCACACAGGTAGCTGCACCAAGAGGTTCGCATTCAGCTCTGATGGGTTGTACCTATACTGCTAGGTGTCACTGGTGGATTTTGGGAGCAATTAGAATGATTTAGATGATCAATCATTCTAGCTATTCAAATCAGAAGAGTTCTGATCCATCGAAAAGAGTTTTGATGATGTCAATGATAGAGATCATGACATATCCCTTTACCATACAGAACTGAACATAACTGGGTCACACAAATAAGGGTTTGAATCTGATGATCTTGAATTAAACTGATCCAGCTCAGTTGATCTGAATGAGATTCAATTAGGTTCAAGAAAATCGTGCTACCACTCGATTGAACCTAACGTTCTTCTTTTACTATCATAAATAGTTGTCCTCAATCAGAGGCCTTCACTTAGTTTGACTGAAGCCTGTTCAGGTCAGAAAAGGGGTTGTCTTATTTTGTAAGATAATACCTACCATTTTTGGTCATCTGCCATTTCTCATCCTTTGACTTTGGTCAAAAGTTGACCTTTGACTGGTCAAATGTTGACCATTGACACTTCAACTTCTGTCCATGTGTCATGCACCTATTGGAGAGCTGGTGGGGGCTTGTCCCCCTACCAGAAACTGGCAAGGAGGAGGGCGCATGCCAGGGCTTGGCCCCCTGCTAGAAATTGGCAAGGAGGAGGGCGCACGCCGCTTGAGGCGCCTAGGAGTCCCTGTTGGATAGGGACTCCATCTTTTTATTGGATTCTAATTAGACTCTTCCTAAGAACCAACTTTGACTGGTCTTAGGCACCATCTAAGGATGAATCCAAGGGACTCTATTCCCACCAATCAGATTTAGATCTAATTTCATAAAGGATTATGATTGGTTGGGATGAAGAGGAGTTGGATCGTGCATAGTCTATAAATAAGACCCTGCACCCAACTCCAAGAGAATCTCAATAAGAATAATTCTCTATGCCCCAAGGCTACCTCTCTCTTGCTCCTTCATGCTAAGTTCATCTTCTCCCTCTCCTCTCCATGCCCAAAGAAGTTTGGGATCTCAGTTGGTGCAATCTAGGCGAGAGAAAGATGGCAGAAAGCTAGAAGGCTGCGCTGCCGCAAAGGACAACTGTTGATCTTCGAAAGCTATTTTGAAGATCCTCCAAATTAGATTTAGATCTAATTTTTGGAGATGTGATAGAGAAGAAGAGGATCTCCAGATCCAGCCTGAGTGGATACTGGTAGTGGCCAGGCACTTGCATGGCTAGATCTAGAACCTTTCGCTGCTTACAGGATCATCAATGGGTAATAGGATTATCCTACAACAAGGTAAATTAAATCTAATTTAATTTATCGATATTTTATTTTAATTATTAGAATAATAAAAATTAGATCTGAAACATCCCAGATCTGATTTAGATCAAAGAAAAAAGTTTTTAAAATATATCTTTTAATCCGATCAGATATGAACGAACCTGGTCTGAGAAATCAGGATTCTCCTTCAAGGTCCATATATGGACTTAAGCAAGCATTTCGAAGCTGGAACACTCATTTTAATGATGTGATCAAAATGTTTGATTTCATCAAAAATGAGGAGGAGCCATGTGTCTTCAAAAAGGTTAGTGGGAGCACTGTTGTCTTCCTCGTATTGTACGTAGATGACATCCTCCTTATCGGAAATGATATTCCCATGTTGACCATAGTTAAAATGTGGTTATCTAAAGAATTCTCTATGAAAGATCTAGGAGAAGCATCCTTTATTCTGGGAATTAAGGTCTATAGAGATAGACCGAATAGGATGTTAGGACTTTCATAGAAGATGTACATAGAGGAAGTACTAAAGAGGTTTAGTATGAAAAACTCTAAGAGGGGTTTAGTACCCTTCAGGCATGGCATTCATCTTTCCAAGAAGATGTGCCCTAGCACACCTGAGGAAATAGAATGCATGAGCAAGATACCTTATGCTTCAGCAATAGGGAGCATCATGTATGCCATGTTATGTACACGACCTGATATAGCACATGCCGTGAGTGTCACGAGCAGATATCAGTCGAATCCAGGTGAAGAGCACTGGACTTTTGTGAAATGTATCCTTAAGTACTTGAGAAGAACTAAGGATATGTTACTAGTCTTTGGTAATGAAGAACTCCAAGTCCAGGGATATACAGACTCGGACTTTATGTTCGATGTAGATGATCGAAAGTCGACATCTAGGAGTCTGTTTGTGTGTAATGGTGGAGCTGTCAGTTCAAAAAGTTTCAAGCAGATAGTGATAGCAGATTCCACCATGGAAGTAGAATATATCGCTGCATCAGAAGCTACGAAGGAGGCATTCTGGTATAAGAAGTCTACCTTCTCATCGATGACTGGCTCGAAGCTACAGTGGTGTGTCTGGTTCTTTGATCTGAAGTGCATCGGTAGTTCACCTTGAGGGTGTTATAGTTTGACTACACCATGACTCGATCTCCTAGTCAATCAGAATCCTGAGGTGTATGTTGGCTATAGCATGTTCATTATAGAAATTGGATTGCACCAAGAAGAAATCTATCTACCTCGATAGATGAGGAGCAGTCCTATGATGATCATAAAAATCAAGTCCATAAGCCCATGGCCATGGTAGAGTGAAATAATAGAAAGAGTTTCTATTAAAGTTTTCACATCGGACTTGAATCAAATGATTAAATCATATGATAGAAATTAGGATTTGATGAGTTCACCTTAATCCTAATCTAATCAAGGCTCAAGATAGAATAACTTAATCACACAGACAGCTGCACGGAGAGGTTCATTTTCAGTTCTGATGGGTTGCCACCATATACTGTTAGTTGTCACTGATAGATTTTAGGAGCAATTAGAATAATTTGGATGATCGATCATTCTAGTTGTCCAAATTAGAAAAGTTTTGATTCATCAAAAGATGTTTTGATGATATCAATGATAAAGATTGCTGTTAGATATGTGTGCCTTAGAAGCCAGAATTGGCTGACACTTGTAATACACTTTTAGGAGCAAAATTATAATTTTGACTATAAATAATAAAATAGATTATTTTCTATCATAAATGTGTATTTAGTGTCTGTGACACATCCCTTGAGTTAATGGTAATGATAATTCATATTTTCAAGAGTTAAAAATTTAAGATATGAATTTTCGTTATTAACTCATAAAATGATCCTGACCGTAGGATCATCATGAGGATGGTGATTGATCTGAAAGGTTGGTGTACAATTGCTTCTTTATAATAGATGAGTCTTGAGTCTATGGTGTAGAGACACCGGAGCAAGAGTACAGATACTCGTTAGAGAATGAGGGCACTGAGCGTGACCACCTCGAGCAGTCATAAGAAAGTCTACCTTCTCATCGATGACTGACTCAAAGCTGTAGTGGTATATCTAGTTCTTTGACCTAAGGTGCATCGGTAGTTCACCTTGAGGGTGTTATAGTTTGACTATACCATGAGTCAATCTCCTAGCCATTCGAAATCTTGAGGTGTATGTTGGCTGTAGCATATTCATTATAGAAATTAGATTGCACCAAGAAGGAATCTATCTACCTCGGTGGATGAGGATTAACCCTATGAGGATCATGAGAATCAAGTCCATAAGCCCATGGCCATGGTAGAGTGAAATAATAGATGGAGTTTCTATTAAGATTTTCACATCGAACTTGAATCGAATGGTTAAATCATATGATAGAAATTAGGATTTGACGAGTTCACCTTGACCCTAATCTGATCAGGCTAAAGATAGAAGAACTTAATCACGTAGGTAGCTGCACCAAGAGGTTCGTTTTTAGTTTTGATGGGATGCCACCATATACTACTAGGTGTCGTTGGTGGATTCTGGGAGCAATTAGAATGATTTAGATGATCGATCGTTCTAGTTGTCTGAATCAGAAGAGTTCTGATCCATCGAAAGGAGTTTCGATGATGTCGATGATAAAGAACATGACATATCATATTACCACATAGAATTAAACCTAACTAGATCACACAAACAAGAGTTTGGATTTAGATATCATCAATTGGACTAACCCAGTTTAATTGATTTGAATAAGATTCAATTAGGTTCAAGGAAATCATGCTTGCATACGATTGAGCCTAACGTTCTCCTTCTACTATCATTAAAAGTTATCTCAACTGAGCCAAATATATTTGTGCTCACTCAGGTATCTTCACTTGGTTTGATTGAAGCTTGTCCAAGTCAGAAAAGGGTTGTCTTAATTTATGAGATAAATTTGAGACAACACCTACCATTTTTTGTCACCTGCTAATTTTTGTCTTTGACTTTGGTCAAACATTGATGTTTGACACTTAGACATCTACCCATGTGTCATGCACCTATAGGAGAGTAGATAAGGGCTTGTCCCCTTGCTAGAAATTGGAAAAGAGGGGGCGCATGCCTAGGGAGGCATGCGCCCATCGATAGGGATGTCTGGAGTCCCATACGGGTGGGACTCCAGGTTGCTTCTTGGAATCAACTTTGGAAGGTGCCTAAGACTCAGCTTTGACCAATCTTGGTGCCTCCTAAGGATGAATTAAAGGGGCTCTCATCTAATTGGATCAAGTGATATCATCCCACCAATCAGATTTAGATCTGATTGCACGAAGCAATGTGATTGGTCGGGATGATGTGGCACTACATGGATCAGTAAGGGTCTATAAATAAGACCCTGCGCCCATCTGTGCCCAACTTTAAAAGAGTTCTCTCTTAGCCCATGCCCCAAGGCTGCCTCTCCCCTCTTCTCCACACCAACTTCTAGTCCTCTCTCTCCTCTCCATGCCCTAAGAAATTTTGGGCTCCAGTTTGGTGCGAATCTTAGGCAAGAGAAAGGCTGACAAGAAAGGAAGAAGGCAGCACTGCTGCAAAAGGACGACTGCAGATCTTCGAAAAGGAGTTTTGAAGATCCTCCAAATCAGATCCAGATCTGAATATTTTGGAGAGGTGATAGAGAAGAAGAAGATCTCTAGATCCAACCCGAAGTGGATACCGGTAGAGGCCAGGCGCTTGCGTGGCTAGATCCAGAACCTCAGCAATCAGTAGGATCATCAAAGGATAATCTGGATTACCCAACATCAAGGTAAATTAATTTAGATTTAATTTATTTTTATTTTTTTATTTATTAGATCTAATAAAATTAGATCTGAAAATATCTTAGATCTGATTGGATCAAGAAAAAATTTTTGAAATATATCTCTTGATCCGATCAAATCTGAACAAATCTGACTCGAGAAATCAGAATTTTTCCTTCAACTGGTATCAGAGCCAGGTTCTCTAAATTATTTAGATCTAATTTTAATCTAATAATCAGATGATTTTAGATGTAACATGAGATGTGATTAGATCTAAAATTAGAAAAAACTAAAATTAAATAATTTAGATCTAAGATTAGTATGAGATGCATGACTAGTTCTAAAATAGAATAGTTCTATAGAATAGTCTTGCATGTTATAATTTAATTTAATTAAATTATATTTTAGATCTATTTATTTACTATTTTTTGATATTATAAATATTATAATAAGATCTAAAAAATAGTAAATAAAATTATTTAATTTTAATTCATATGAGATATGATGAATGCATGTTTAGACTAGTTGTAGAATAGTTCTACATAATTATCTAGATTAAAATTTATTTTGATGTGATCAATTTAAATCTAATTTTTTGGATAATTATGGGATAATTTAGATTTAAAAATATGCATGATATGATACATGAGATGTATGCAAAATATGTTTATAGTTAGATCAATTTTTGTATATGAGATATATGATGTAGGTTTAACTAGTTTTGTAGTTTTGTATATTTCTCATTAAGGCATTTTCTTTGGCCGTCTGGTCATAAGAACAAAGTAGGATTTAAATGCCCTCTCCCTCTATTTGATGGGATGTTCTTATGATGTGTAGGGGTGCTGCACATTCGTCCTTAATCAAAAATCAAGAACTTACTTTCTGCAAAACCCTAGATTCTAAAACCCTAGGATTTAATATACATTTTTTGTTTATGAACTCTAAACTTAATTAAAAATTAAGATTATAAAATATTAATTAGATCTAAAATTGAGAATTTTATATCAAAGACATATTCATAATATTGGGTTCGAGCTTGGGTAGCTCAATTAGGTCTAAGCGATTGATCAAACCGAATCAAGAGTTGGTTAGATGGGATCAACAGTGCTTAAATTGACTAGCCTAATAGGATTAAGTCTGGGTCAAAATCGAGTTACATGAGTGATCGATCAAGCTAAGACCTAATTAGGCTTAGTGGTTAGAGTCTGGATTGTAGGCTAATCCGATTGATTCTGGCTCAATAATTTGGTGTCTAAGATAAGATTGGCAGATACGATAGACTGATTTTTAATTAGGAGCTACTTGACTTGAATGCATTCTTATCGAGTTAATGGTATATTCCTTCCACCGGTCTCACTTACCTGGCCATATTTGTTAGCTCAGTTTTGATCTAAGGTGGTCAATAATTTGAGCTAACTCATGCCACTAGGTTAGTCATAATGATTATGACTATGTCAAGTCTAGTTTAATGAGACCTAAATCAAATCGTTCTAAGAAAAGATTAAGTCTAAAGGTCTTCCACCATTGTAGATGTACGGGCCCTTTTCGGGATTGATTGTTCTCAATTGGTTACAGTGGTTCAGTTGCATCAGAAAGATGCAACCATGTTTATTAAGCTTTGGATGCTACGGGCTGGAGGATGGATTGAGCTCAATATTCTAGATACAGTGAGTGACTCAATTAGAAATCCAACCTATGTAAATGGTGGGTCTGACTTAACTAAGGAGTGGATCAATATTTGGACACGATGAGATCAATGAATTAGAGATCAAGTTTGGGTGCACCATGATTAGAGAATCATTGAACAAAAATTGTTCACTCATTGCTAACCCATCACTAATAACTGTTAGGTGAGGTAATGAGTCAGTTGGTGGGACCACATCATCCACTAGAAATCATTAATCATGAAAATTTTTGCATCTCTATAGAGAGAGTGTAGGGATTCGAGAAAATAGTGGAAGCTAATTTATTTAAAAATAAAACCCCTAAATAAATTAGTCAAGTCTTAATTACAATATCTAACTAGACATTTTGACTCTCTATAGGAAAATGTCTGCGTCCAACCCACTAGCACGTATCCTAGACACCCATAGATTGACTGGATCCAATTATAAGGATTGGCTTTGGAACTTCAAAATTATTTTGGATTTTGAGAAGTTAACTCATGTATTGGACCAGGACCCTCCCACCTTACCAGCTCGTCCATCCACTGAATAAAGAACATCTCTTGAAAAATGGATGAACGAAGATAATAAGGCCAGATATTACATATTGGGCTCGATGTCTGATGAGCTCCAGTGCCAACATGAAGATATCAGGACTGCCCGCTAAATGTTGGCTCACCTACAAGAGATGTATGGTGAATAGAGTCGTGCAGCCAAGTATCAAGTCACTAAACAACTTTTCAAGGCTAAAATGCATGATGGGCAGTCAGTCCAAGATCATTATCTGATGATGATCAAGAACTTGGAAGAGCATGAGAAGCTTGGAGTAAAGTTGGACCTGGATCTACAGAATGATATAATTCTGCAATCCTTGACTGATGCATATGGATAGTTCATCATGAACTACCATATGCATAAACATCAAAATTTTCTGGCCGAACTTATGAATATGCTGGTTACTGCTGAGCTTTCCATGAAAGGTTTTAAAGGCTCAATGCTTGCTATGGAATAGACTTGTTCCAAGAGAAAGACTTTTGAAAAGAAGAAGAAGTCTATGAAAAAGCAGAAGGTGGAACGAGGAAAGAAGAAAAAGGCAGAGCCAAAGAAGAAGGCCGCAAACAAAGAAAAGTATTTCCATTGCAACAATGACGGCCACTAGAAGCAGAACTGCCCTACTTATCTGGCCACCCTAAAGAATAAGAAGGAGGCAGGTCCTTTTGGAGGTATGCTCGTTATTGAGTCTAACCTTATGATTTCTTCTGCATCCAGTTGGGTGCTTGACTCTGATTTTAGTGCTCATTTGTGCACTTCCATGCAGGATCTTGAGGATAGCAGAAGGCTGAGGGATGGCAAGATGATCCTACGCATCAAAAATGGAGCAAGAGTTGTTGTCATGGTGGTGGGAACATACCCTCTTCGACTACCATCTAGTTTAGACATAGTTTTAAAAGATTGTTATTATGTGCCTACAGCAAGCAGAAATTTAATTTCTATTTCATGCCTAGCACTAGAAGGCTATGTAATTAGTTTTCTTAAGGACCATTGTAACATTCTTTATGAAAGAAATAAAATTGCAAGTGGTTTCCTTATTAACGATCTTTATTAGTTACATATTGATGTATCTATTTTTAATATCGAGCAAAATGTGAATACCATAAAATGACCTAGGGATAGTCCAAACGATAGATATCTATGGCACCTAATACTAGGTCATATAGCAAAAGATAGAATTAACAAATTGGAGAAAATTGAACTATTGAGTCTGTTGACTTTTGAGTCATATCCAATTTGTGAATCTTATCTTCATGGCAAAATGACTAAGCTTCCTTTTGTAGGACATGAGGAAAGGGCCATGGATCTTTTTTTCTTAGTACATACTGATGTGTGTGGCCCATTTGATGTGCCAGCTAGAGATAATTTTATCTACTTCATTATCTTTACTGATGATCTATCTAGGTATGGGTATGTGTATCTTATGAGACACAAGTTTGAAGCTTTTGAAAAGTTCAAAAAATTCAGACATGAAGTAGAAAATAAATTGAAAAATCCATTAAGGTTCTTCAATCAGATCGAGGAGGTGAATACCTTAGTTAAAAATTTTTGAACTATCTCAAGAAAAATGATATAGTCTCTCAATGGACTCCACCTGAAATACCTCAACTCAATAGGATTTCAGAACGGAGGAACCGGACCCTATTAGATATGGTCCGATCCATGATGAACTTCACAAACCTTTCTGATTATCCTTGAGGACACTCTTTGTTAACTATAATATATTTACTAAATAGGGTTTCTTCTAAAATTATTCCTACCACACCATATGAGATATGACATGGTAAGAAACCAAGTCTGAGTCATCTTAGAATTTGGTGTTGTCCGACTAATGTCAAAAGATAACAAGTGGATAAGTTAGACTTTAGATCCTTTAGAGCTCGATTTGTAGGATATCCTAAAAAATTATTAGGATATTATTTCTATATTTCAGAAGATCACAATGTGATTGTGAGTCGACATGCTATCTTTCTTGAAAAATAGTTTATTTAAGATGGCAGTATTGGAAAGCAGTTCAAGCTCGATGAGAAAGTCTCAGAAGAACAACGAGCTAAGGGCCAATTGAAACCAAATCAGGTTGAGCCAATACAATCACTACCTCCTCTATCTCGTAGATCGAAAAGAGTTTTTTTTCCTCCTGAGAGGTACATAGGTACCATTTTAGAGAAAATAGAAGAATATTCCTCGTAGGTAATGGGGTTCATGGTGATGATCCCAAAACCTATAACGAGGCGATATCGAATATCGACTCTGAGAAATGGCTAGAGGCAATGAAGTCAGAAATTGACTCGATGCACTCAAACCAAGTCTGAACCTTGGTTGATCCACCAGAAGGTATAGTACCTATTGGGTGTAAATGGATCTACAAGAGAAAGATTGGTGCAAATGAAAATGTGGAGACATTCAAAGCTAGATTAGTGGCAAAAGGTTATAGTCAGCGCGAAGGCATTGACTATCAGGATAATTTTTTGCCAGTAGCTATGCTAAAATCCATCCACACATTGCTTGCTATTGTAGCCTATTTTGATTATGAAATATGGCAAATGGACGTGAAAACGGCATTCTTAAATGGATATCTTGAGAAAGATATCTATATAGAATAGCCGCTAGGTTTCACATCCAGTGATGCTGATCATAAGGTATGCAAGCTGCAAAGGTCCATATATGGACTTAAGCAAGCATCTCGAAGCTGGAATACTTATTTTAATGATGTGATTAAATTATTTGGTTTCATAAAAAATGAGGAAGAGCCATGTATCTTTAAAAAGGTCAGTTGGAGCACTGTTGTCTTCCTCGTATTTTACGTGGATGATATCCTCCTTATTGGGAATGATATTTCTATGTTGACCACAGTTAAAATATGGTTATCCAAAGAATTCTCCATGAAAGACCTAGGTGAAGCATCCTTTATTCTAGAAATTAAGGTCTATAGAGATAGACCGAATAGGATGCTAGGACTTTCACAGAAGATGTACATAGAGGAAGTGCTAAAGAGGTTTAGCATGGAAAACTCTAAGAGGGGATTAGTATCCTTCAGACATGGTATTCATCTTTCCAAGAAGATGTGCCCTAGCACACCTGAGGAAATAGAACGCATGAGCAAGATCCCTTATGCTTCAGCAATAGGGAGCCTCATGTATGCCATGTTATGTACACGACCTGATATAGCCCATGCTGTGAGTGTCACAAGCAGATATCAGTCGAATCCAGGTGAAGAACACTGGACTTCTGTGAAATGTATCCTTAAGTACTTAAGAAGAACTAAGGATATGTTGTTGGTCTTTGGTAATGGAGAACTCCAAGTCCAAGGGATACAGACTCGGATTTTATGTCCGATGTAGATGATCGAAAGTCGACATCTGGGAGTCTGTTTGTGTGCAATGGTGGTGCTGTCAGTTGGAAGAGTTCAAGCAAACTATGATAGCAGATTCCACCATGGAAGCAGAATACATCGCTGCATCAGAAGCTACAAAGGAGGCATTCTGGTATAAGAAGTTTGCCACAGAAATCGGAGTGATGCCATCAGATGCCATTCCTCTGTACTGCGACAATAATGGCACCATAGCCCTTGCTAAGAGCTCAGATCTCATCAGAAATCCAAGCACATCGAGCGGCGATACTACCTTATCCACGATTACCTCGAGAAGGGTTACATTGAGGTCAAGAGAGTCAACTCCGCAGACAATGCGGCAGACCCGCTTACAAAGCCATTGGGCCAGTAGAAGATCGAAGCCCACCTTGAGAAGATGAAACTTAGATTTATAGCCAATTGGCTTTAGGTCAAGTGGGAGTTTGTTAGATATGTGTGCCCTAGAAGCCAGAATTGGCTGACACTTGTAATACACTTCTAGGGGCAAAATTATAATTTTGACTATAAATAATAAAATGAAATTTATTTTCTATCATAAATGTGTATTTAGTATCTTGTGATACATCCCTTTGAGTTAATGGTAATGATAATTCATATTTTCAAGAGTTGAAAATTTAAGACATGAATTTTTATTTATTAACTCATAAAATGCTCTTGACCATAGGATCATCATGAGGATGGTGATTGATCCGAAAGGTTGGTGTACAATCGCTTCTCTTTAGTAGATGAGTCTTGAGTCTATGGTGTAGGAGACACCGAGAGTGAGAGTACAGGTACTCGTTAGAGAACGAGGGCACTGAGCGTGACCACCTCGAGTAGTCATTAAGGAAGTCTACCTTCTCGTTGAATGACTGACTCGATGCTGCAGTGGTGTGTCTGGTTCTTTGACCTGAGGTGCATCGATAATTCACCTTCAGGGTGTTATAGTTTGACTATACCATGACTCAGTCTCCTAGCCATTCGGAATCCTGAGGTGTATGTTGGCTATAGCATGTTCATTGTAGGAATTGGATTGCATTAAGAAGGAATCTATCTACCTCGGTGGATGAGGAGCAGCCCTATGAGGATCATGAGAATCAAGTCCATAAGCCCATGGTCATGGCAGAGTAAAATAATAGAAAGAGTTTCTATTCAGGTTTTCATATCGGACTTGAATCGAATGGTTAAATCATATGATAGAAATTAGGGTTTGACGAGTTCACCTTAACCCTAATCTGATCGGGGCTCAAGATAGAAGAACTTAATCACACAGGTAGCTACATCGAGAGGTTCATTTTCAGTTTTGATGGATTGCCACCATATACTGCTAGGTGTCACTAGTAGATTTTGTGAGTAATTAGAATAATTTAGATGATCGATCATTCTAGTTGTCTGAATTAGAAGAGTTTTAATCCATCGAAAGGAGTTTCAATGATGTTGATGATAGAGAACATGACATATCCCATTATCATACCGAACTAAACCTTACTAGATCACACAAACAAGGGTTTGGATCTGGATATCATCAATTGGACTAACCTAGTTCAATTGATTTGAATAAGATTCAATTATGTTTAAGGAAATCGTGCTAGCACAAGATTGAGCCTAACGTTCTCCTTCTACTATCATTAAAAGTTGTCTCAACTGAGCCAAATATATTTGTGCTCACTTAGGTATCTTTACTTGGTCTGACTGGAGCTTGTCCAGATCAAAAAATGATTGTCTTAATTTATGAGATAAATTTGAGACAACACCTTTATTTTTTCATCACCTTCTAATTCTTGTCTTTGACTTTGGTCAAACATTGACCTTTGACACTTAGACATCTGCCCACATGTCATGTACCTATAGGAGAGCAGATAGGGGCTTGTCGCCTTGCTAGAAATTGAAGAGGATGGGGCGCACATCTAGGGAGGCGTGCACCCATGGATAGGGATGCTTGGAGTCCTATACGGATGGGACTCTAGGTTGCTTCTTGAAATCGTGCGCCCATGGATAGGGATGCCTGGAGTCCTATACGGATGGGACTCTAGGTTGCTTCTTGGAATCAACTTAGGAAGGCACCTAAAACTCATCTTTGACCAGTCTTAGCACCTCCTAAGGATGAATTTAAGGATCTCTCATCTGATTGGATTAGGTGATGTCATCCCACAAATCAGATTTAGATCTGATTGCACAAAGCAACGTGATTGGTCGGGATGATGTGGCACTGCATGGCGCAGTAGGGTCTATATAAACCCTATTTACGCCCAACTTTAAAAGAGTTCTCTCTTAGTCCATGCTCCAAGGCTGCCCCTCTTCCTCCTCCATTCCAACTTCTGGTCCTCTCTCTCCTCTCCACGCCCATGGAATTTTGGGCTCCAGTTTGGTGCGATCCAGGCAAGAGAAAGCTGACGAGAAAGGAAGAAGACAACACTGCTATAGAGACCACTGCAGATCTTCAAAAAAAGTTTTGAAGATCCTCCAAATTATATTTAGATCTGATATTTAGAGAGGTGATAAAGAAGGAGAGGATCTTGAGATCCGATCCAAATGAATATCGATAGAGGCCAGGCGCTTGCGTGGCTAGATCTAGAACCTCAGATAATTAGTAAGATCATCAAAGGATAATCTGATTACCCAATGTCAAGGTACAAATTAATCAAATTTAATTTATTTTTATTTTTATTTATTAGACCTATAAAATTAGATCTGAAATATCTCAGATCTGATCTAGATACATGAGAGAAATTTTTGAAATATCTCTCTTGATCCGATCAAATCTGAACGAACTTGACCAGGGAAATCAAGATTTTTCCTTCAATCGCGACATATCCCATTACCATACAGAACTGAATCTAATTGGGTGACACAAACAAGGATTTGGATTTAGATATCATCAATTAGACTAACCCAGTTCAATTGATTTGAATAAGATTCAATTAAGTTCAAGAAAATCGTGCTAGCACATGATTAAGCCTAATGTTCTTCTTCAATTATCATTTTAATTTATCTTGAATAAGCCAAATGTGTTTGTGCTCACTCAGGTACCTTTACTTAATCTGATTGAAACTTATCCAAGTTAGAAAAGGATTGTCTTAATTTATGACATAAATTTGAGGCAATACCTGCTATTTTCCATCACCTGTTAATTCTTGTCTTTTGACTTTGGTCAAATGTTGACCTTTGATACTGATAGGGACACGATGCTGTCGTTAAGACACCATGTTTATCAATTTAAATCCGACTCTTTACTTTTTAAATTAACTAAAAATTATGAAGAAAGTGGTGAGTCGGGTCGAATCCACAGAGAGGCAATGATTTATTTCTAAAATCTTTGATTCTTTTTTTTTTAAGAAAAGAAAGCAAGGATTCTTTTTTTTAAAATTAAAGTCAAAAAATAGATCTATAAATAAAAATAAAATTTAAATTATGCAAAAATAAATTTGATACTAAGATCTACTATTTAGATCTTAGCAACTACTTATAGTAAAATTAAAAAGCAATAAAGAACAAATAATTTAAAGAGCTAGAATTGAAAAGAATAATGAAACTTTCTTTATTAAATTTAAAACTAAGATGCAGAATTTAAATACAAGAAATTAAAGAAAATTTAGAATTTTAATACAAGAAATTAAAGGAAAAAGACTAGATGGAGATCGCAGATCAGCGTAGGCATGAAGATGGCGTAGAAGACCGGCTCTTCTTCTCAGCACCGCAGCTTTGAAGCAACCTTTAATCCAGAGCTTGACTTCCACCCTATACCTTAGCTTCCCTTCCAACCCTCCTCCCTTTCTTAGAGGCTTAGGATCCTTTTTATAGAGCTAGAAGAGGTAGATATTTATTTCTAAAAGCAATATGGGACTAATTTCCTTTGTAATCATAAAAATCTGAATAAAATTTGAATAAAAACAACTCTGTTATGACTCTGGTAAATCTGGTAAAATCTGGCTATTCGATAGGAATCGAACGGTTCAAAAATCATCAAAATCGGATGCCTATCAGCCCAGATCAGCTCGAATTAAATTCTGGCCGTCCGATCGCGCTTGATCGAGGAAATCTGGCCGCAAATCGCGCTTCGGGAGTCCTGATCACCGTCGGGAGCATTCTGGACCGTCGGATCGAAGCTGGAATCAGGCGCTGCCATTTGATGGTGATCCGAGTGAAATTGGCAATCGAAAAAAATGCTGACCGTCCGATCTTAACCGCAATCAACCGCAGCCGTCCGATCGCGCAATCACTGTTCCCATGGACCGCGTAGACCGGCCGCACCGCACACCGCAACCAATCAACGCTTCTGTCACCGAGTGAAATGACCAGATTGCCCTGTGAGCCGCGATAAATTTCTGTAGACCCTTTAAGGGTCTAGGTCCACCACGTGGCAGGCTCTGATTCGCCGGACTTTGCTGAGCTGGCGGTCCACGCCTGGATCGTAGACCGGCTGATGGCTTCAATGACTGAGTCGGCTTTGATGGCTTGGCTTGGCTTGGTGGCTCGGCTTGGCTTGGTGGCTCGGCTTGCGGAGCCGGTTGAGCCATTTTCTTTTTTTATTTAATTTTTATTTATTTTATATTTTTAAAAATTCATATCTTTTCCATTTTAGCTCCGTTTTACTTGAAATTTATTTCGTTGTGATCAAAAAAATGAGCTCTTTCTATTGATAATAAAATTTTATTTTTTAATTTTTATTTATTTTTTATTATTTTTTAATTAATTTTTTAATTAATAAAAATATGAATTTTTCAAAAATTATATATAAATTGATTGATAATTCTTAAAAATTAATATAAATTAATTAATAAATTAATACTTTTATTGGTGAATTTATGATGCTTATCACACCCCCCAACTTAAGCTTTGCTCGTCCTCGAGTAAAGAAAGAATTTAGTTTAGATCAATTACCATATTTTGTTGAGATCCTCCTTCACAAAAATAAATCTAGGATTTAAGATCAAAAGTTTAGACAGTATCACTAACTAAGTATTGAGTTTCAGAAGTAAATTTCACGGCAGATTAATCAGAAACTTTCTTAGAGTTCATCTAAAGATTTTCAGCACTTTGTGTCGTGAATACTAACTTAGCATTTGGGTGTTGATTCAAAGGGCAAATGAATCTTCTTTTTATCACCTATTTTGGTTAGTTTTATATACTCCCAAGTTAAGTGCATGAATTAAGGTAGCTTTCACACTGCTTTTTTTTTTTTTTTTTTTTTTTTTTTTTTTTTTTTTTTTTTTTTAAATTGTGCTGAGCATCCTGGCCTTCCCTTCACCATTTGATGTGAACTTCTACATTTAAGGTGCAAAGTTCTAGTTTAGGGCAATCCACATATACTCTATTTTTTGCACTTTTTTTTTTTTTTTATTTTTAGAAAGCAGGTAGCTCTTTCCTTAAATTCAAGTTTCTTTAATTGAAGTATATATAAACCATCAATTTTTAGTGATAATTGAATCCTCAATTTAGCCTTATAATCAAACACCTGCTGTGCTTCATTAGTGTGCATGTGCAAGTAGAAGTGCTGTTAGCCTTTAAATGACCTAAGTAGGTTGCTAATGGTCTGACCAAATAATCTGCTTCTTGACTCGCTACCATTATTAGTTAATACTTTCTAACTTTATTACTTATCCTAGTTTATTTTGCTTAAGATTCTCTTTCCCAAAATATGGTTTGTTCAAATTTTTTTTTTTAAAATAGTTTTATTATTATTATATATATTATTTATTTATTATTTTTATTTTATTTATTTATTTTTTAATTTTTTAATATTTTATTTATTTTATTATTATTATTATTATTAATTTTTATTTTTATTGATTTATTTATATATATATATATTATTTTTTTTATTTTTTTTATTTTTTTATTTTTTTTACTTTTTACCCAACTGAATTGACATTGTCCTCAATAAAAGAGTGTAAATTATGTTTATTTATTTAGCATGGGTCTTGAAGCTTATGATCCTTCTCCCGCTTTTTGGTTCTCCAACTTAGCCTAAAAGAAAAAATAAATTAGATTCAAGAAGTATTGGGTTGCCTCCCAATAAGCGCTAAGTTTATTGTCTTCAGCCAGACAAAATGCAGTTTAATTCATTGTGGTTCTATTAATTGCACTTGATCAATATTTCGATTTAATGATATCCCTTCGATATATGGTTTAAGCCTTTGGCCATTTACCTTAAAAAAATTTTTAGTCCTGGGATCATAGAGTTTAATTGCACCATGTGGGAATACATGATTAACTATATAAGGTCCATCCCATCTGGATTTTAGTTTTCCAGGAAATAATCGAAGCCTTGAGTTAAATAACCAGACTTGTTGATTTGGCTCAAAGGTTTTTCTTGAAATATGTTTATCATGGAAGGCTTTCATTTTTTCCTTATAAATTTTTGAATTTTCATAAGCTTCTTGCCTTAATTCTTCTAATTCACTTAATTGTAACATCCGATTGGAACCAGCTTTGTTTAAATTAAAATTTAATTATTTTATTGCCCAATATGCTTTATGTTCAAGTTCTACCGGAAGGTGACATGCTTTTCCATAGATTAATCTATAGGGAGACATTCCAATGGGGTTTTATAAGCTGTCCTATAGGCCCATAATGCATCATCCAATCGATCTGACCAATCTTTTCGATCAGGCCTAATAGTCTTTTGTAAGATATTCTTGATTTCCCTATTAGAGACTTCTACCTGACCACTTGTTTGCGGATGGTATGGTGTAGCTATCTTATGTGTCACCCCATATTTTCGTAATAAAGTTCTAAATTGATGATTTGTAAAATGGGTACCCCCGTCACTAATGATAGCACGTGGAAATCCGAACCTGGAAAAGATATTCTTCTGAATAAATTTTAGGACTACTTTATGATCATTGGTTCGAGTTGCTATTGCTTCAATCCATTTAGAAACATAATCGACAGCTACCAAAATGTATTCAAATCCATTGGAAGGTGGAAAAGGTCCCATAAAATCAATTCCCCATACATCAAAAATTTCAACCACTAAAATGGGGTTCAAAGGCATCATGTCTTTCTTTGAAATATTCCCTAAGGCTTGACACTTAAAACACTCCTGACTAAAAGTATGGGCATCCTTAAATAATGTTGGCCAATAAAAACCACTTTGTAACACTTTGGCCGCAGTTTTTCGTCCAGAAAAGTGTCCTCCACAAGCAAGAGTATGACAAAATTGTAAGATACTCCATTGTTCAGATTCAGGAACACATCTACGAATGATTTGATCAGCACAAATTCTAAAAAGCTCAGGATCTTCCCAAAAATAATATTTGATTTGAGCAAAGAATCGATCCTTTTCATTCTTAGACCAGCCATCAGGAATTTGTCCTATGACTAAGTAATTGACAATATTTGCAAACCAAGGAGTCTTTGTATGTGAAACTGTTAACAATTGTTCATCTGAAAAAGATTCTCTGATTGATACAGGTTCATTATCTTTCACTAGGATCCTAGACAGATGGTCTGCTACAACATTTTTAGATCCCTTCTTATCTCGAATTTCAATGTCAAATTCTTGTAACAGTAAAATCCATCTAATTAATCGTGGTTTAGCATCTTTCTTTGAGAGCAGGTATCTCAAGGCTGAATGATCCGAGTAAATTATGATTTTTGATCCTAATAAATATGATCTAAACTTTTCTAGGGCAAACACAATGGCTAGCAACTCTTTTTCAGTGGTGGTATAATTCATTTGTGCTTCATTCAGAGTTCTACTAGCATAATAGATCACTACAGGACATTTGTTTACCCTTTGGCCTAGGACAGCTCCTATGGCAAAATCTGAGGCATCGCACATAATTTCAAAAGGTAGTGACCAATTAGGAGGTTGTATGATTGGAGCTTTGGTCACAGCTTCTTTTAAGAATTTCATAAGCTTTAAGACAATTTTCATCAAAGTTAAAAGAAACATCCTTAGCAAGGAGATTACACAAAGGACGAGAAATTTTAGAGAACTCTTTGATGAAGCGACGATAGAATCCTACATGACCAAGAAAAGATCGAATTTGTTTGACAGAAGTGGGAGGAGGAAGTTTAGAAATTAGTTCAACTTTAGCTTTATCTACCTCAATCCCTTTCTTAGATACTATATGTCCTAAAACGATCCCTTCTTGAACCATGAAGTGGCTCTTTTCCCAGCTTAACACTAGATTAGCCTCAATACATCATTTTAATATTTTCTTCAAATTGTTGAGACAACTCTCAAAAGATTCTCCAAAGACTGAAAAGTCATCCATGAATATTTCTAAGAAATCTCCTATCATGTCTGAAAATATTGACATCATGCACCGTTGAAAAGTTGCAGGTGCATTACATAATCCGAATGGCATTCTACGGAAAGCAAAGGTTCCATAAGGACATGTAAAGGTGGTCTTTTCTTGATCTCCTGGGTAGATTGCTACCTGATTGTATCCCGAGTATCCATCTAAAAAGCAAAAGTATTGTTGCCAATATCAACTGTAAATGGGAGCTATGGATATTTCTTTGGGGAATCAAAAAAGTAAGAATTGAATGTTTTTAATACCCTAAGTACCAACTCAAGAGAGGAAAACTGCTTAATTAATTCAATCAGGGATAAGATGGAAAATAGTTTGAATTAAATTCTCTCGTCCTTAGATTTAACTATCAAGATGGATAACCCACTAAAATATATCTCAAAAACCCAGGAAAGAGTAAATACCTACTTAAATTAACTCGCTCAACCATCACATTCATTACCTTGTCAAGTGTGAAATTGAACCCTTACCTGAATGCGAAAAATTGAACCAGCTACGTCCTTCAATTAGGCCCACCACAACTTCACTAAAACGCTTTAAAGACCTGAATCGACTTAAGTTGTATTTTAGGATAAGAAAACTCTACGCAGTAATAATTACTTCCAAACTTAACTACTGAACAGGCAAACCAATTGTAAATATTCTAAAAAACATATAAAGAGGCATAGGGTGACCGTTGGCCATTTCATAAGGAAATTAGTCCGTCATATGCTGCACCATATTTAATACAGAAAAGATATGCCAAACCAACTCGAAGATGCAAAAAAGGCTTAATCCTAACATGCAAGAAGTAGTCAAGAAAGAAGT
>QRFJ01000438.1:153846-236337 GCA_006176705.1 Cocos nucifera | reverse complement strand
TTAAGAAGTACCCAACTAAAGAGAGGAAACTGCTTAATTAATTTCAATCAGGGATAGAGAAATAGAAAATAGTGTTGAAATATAACATGTCATACTCGGTCTCCTGTAGATTTTACTATCAAGAGTGATAGAACCCACTAAAAGATACTCAAAACCCAGAGAAGTAAATTCACCTACTTAATTATACCACTCAACGCATCACATTCTTACCCTTTCATGTGAAATTGAGCCCTTACCTGAAATCGAAAAATTGACCAGCTACGTCCTTCAAATTCAGCCCCACCACAACTTCACTAAAACCTTAAAGTAACCTGAATCAACTAAGTTGGATTTTAGGATAAGAAAACATATTATCGACAGCAATCCTGTCTCGATATCCAAGACATTTACTCAATAACTAGTCGTACCGACTAGCAGTATCCGCGTAGCCTTATCGATCCCCTATGCTCCCCGGTATGATACATGGCTAAGCTCTCGGTAATCTCAATTAAGGCTCATTTATCAAATATCACACGTTCTTAGCAACCCCTCTACCTTGTTCAGTTCCCACATCTACTCACACTGCGTAATAATTGAAGTCCCTATATCACCAAGTTTCACATCATATCACGCCGCAGAACCCTAACGTAAATAAGTGGGGATATTCAACCCGCCTAATCTGCTATTCTACAACACCTTGCCCAACTAGGAGAAAAAACCAAATTGGGTAAATGATCTAAAAAACATCATTCATAAAGACACATCTAGGTGGACCGTTTTTGCGATTTCACAAAGAAATTAGGTTTCCGTCAAATATGCATTTTGCACCCAATTATATAAGAGATAGCCCAAACAACCGAGAGAGCAAAAAAAAAAAGGCCTGTCATAGTGAGCGCCCCCACGCCTATCCTATATATAGCGAATCCACCGCCATCACATACACATGCGCTTTTTTAGACGGACCGATCACGAAGCCATAAAACTATCCTCAGTCGCGAGAAAGGTACACACGCCGACAAACGTCAACGGGCACGTGAAAACAGCTAAGAACGCAGCATAGATAATAGCAACCGCTGGTCTTAAACACGCCCGTGATAGTCTTGAGCTGGTTGCCGCTATGCCAGGATTGCTGGACCAAGTAAAACATTACTCTTTCATCCGCCGATATCTTCTTCCCTGACCAGCCACTGGGTGAGTCCTACACAATTTATCGTTCCAAAAAAATTTGGATACTTACGGTTGTCCGCATAAATGGAAACTTCAAGTTCCAACACGACTTTCACTGGGGTGGCGCACGGTAATGGCGTGTCTGGCAAATAGATTTATAGAAAAACTCAATAAATACAAACCATCCGAAACAAATCACTTTCCCTTACCCTTTATCCGATCAACTAGACAGAACTTACAGGCCGAACAATTCGCGGTTGCTAAGAATGGACGTCCTAAAATTATGGGATTTTGGTTCAGCTCTTGGGATGGTTCCATGTCAAGTATGAGAAAGTCTACAGAAAAATAACATTTATCTACTCTAACTAGAACATCCTCAATTAAACCACGCGGTGTTTTTATAGATCTATCAGCTAATTGCAAAATGACTGACGTGGGTTTTAATTCTCCAATCCCAAATTTTTCATAAACCGAGGTTGGAAGGAGGTTTACACTAGCTCCTAAGTCTCTAGTAATGCTCGGTCAAAGGTTATACCTCCAATAACACATGAAATTAAGGGTGCACCAGGATCTTTCATCTTTTGAGGTATTGGATTTAACAGGACCGCACTTACATCCTCGGATAGCATAACTCTTTTGGTGGTTCGTGGCTCACGCTTTTGGGTACAGAGTTCTTTAAGAAATTTAGCATAGGCTGGAACATGCTGAATTGCATCGAGGAGGGGTAAATTAATATGAACTTGTTTAAATAGTTCCATTAGCTCCTTGTTGCGTGTTTCTTGCTTTTTGCGAGAAGAGCCTGCTTCTAAGGCCGAAGGGAACGGGGCTTTGGGTTTATATGTCTCAGCTAATTCATCTGTTCTCTTCTTTTCTTTATCCATCTTATCAGTGTCAGTACCAGTCTAAGCTCAAGTTCTTCTATATGATTATCCTCTTCTTCAAATTTCTCATCTTGGCTAACATCAGTATTGGCCTCTATCACCTGGTCTTGATATGGGTCCTTAAGAATCCTACCACTTCTAAGTTCAGATATTGCTTTGGCATTTTCTAATTGGGGTTCTTAGGTGGAATGTTAGATGGATGAGTAAATCCAGGTGGTTGATAGACATTGGATGGATTATTTTTAGGATTTGCAATTGGTTGGCTTGGTAATTGACCCGGTTCTCTCCTCATGCTAGACTCAGCTATTTGTCCTATTTGAGCTTCTAGTCTGGCGATTGATTGTTGTTGGCTTAGAATTAATTGTTGAAGTTGATTGAATTTATCGTCGGCTAGATTGGTCTGTTGAGGAGGTGGGTATGAGGGTTGATTATAATGTAGTGGTTGAGAAGACTGACTAGGCTGACCCTTATTATAGGCATAGTTCTGGTATTGGGGCCTATTTTGATAATTCTGAACTGGTGGGATTTGGGTCTGAGCCTGAGTTTGTTGTGGTTTCCAAGAGAAATTAGGATGGTTTCTCCAACCAGGATTATATGAATTTGAATATGGGTCATTAAGTGGTTTTGAGTAACCTTGAGCAGCTTGGACTTGTTCTTGGATAAGAGGTGGTAATTGTGCAACCGTGGGACATTCACTTACATGATGTGTTGGGCTAGCACAAATAGAGCAAATCACTTGATAATTAGAAGCTGGTGTGTATTGTGCAGGGGATTGTTGACCTAAGTTTAGGAATTGATCTAATTTCTGTGCAATAAGGTCGACTTTATCTAATTTTTGTGCTATTATGTTCAAATCTGCCTTAGAATTGAGTTCTGAAGTTTTGATCTCATAAATTCCTGCCCATTTTTGTTGAGAAATTGATCTTTCATAAGAAGATAATGAAGCATGGTTAATAGAGTTTTCACTTAAAGTTTCAAACAAGGTATAAGCTTCATCCTCACTTTTGCTCATGAATGCACCTCCACAGGATGCATCAACCATCTGCTTATATTGATCTCCTAAACCTTCATAGAAAGCTTGTACAATTTGCCACTTAGATAGACCATGGTGTGGGCATTTTCTAAGGAGTTCCTTAAGTCTTTCCCATGATTCATGAATTTGTTCCCCTGGAAGCTGAGCAAATCCCGTGATGGCTCGCCTCATGGTATTGGTTCGTCCTATGGGATAAAATTTCTTAAGAAATTCATGTTGCATCTCTGCCCATGTTTGAATTGTTCTTCCTAATGTGCCAAGCCAGTACTTGGCTTTATCTTTTAATGAGAAAGGGAACAAGGTCAGTCTAAGGGCATCATCAGAAAAATTCTGAATTTTTACCGTAGAGCAGATTTCTAAGAACTCATCCAGATGTTTGTAAGGGTCTTCATTGGCATTCCCATAAAAAGATGGGAGCATCTGGATTGTGGTTGACTTAATCTCATAGTGACTAGCAGGGATATCAGGTATGTGGATGCAAGTCGATGGGTTGTAGGTGGAAGGAATAAAGTATTCCTTCATCTGCCTAGGTGGTTCTTCACGATTTCCAGCCATTTGATTATCTGGTCTTAAATGAATTAGTCTTTCAATTTCAGGATCTGGTTTAACTAGGTCAGGTAAAAGTGATCTTCTACCGTGCATGTACTAGTGCAATTTGATATATGGTTCAATTTTTTTTTTTTTTTTTAATTATTATTATTTTTTAATTTATTTATTTTTTTAAGAAAAGAAGAGAGAAAGAAAGAAGAGGAAAAATCCTAAAGAATCTTAAATCTGGAGAAGATAGGGAGGAGTTAATTTTTATGTTAGATATTATTTGGCAAACAAGTTAGGCAATCAATCCTGACTAAGAGTTATCCTAGATCTAGACAGCTCCTAACTGCCAAGATCACCTTCAAGCCCTCCAAATAGAGGATTAACCAATCAACTGGCCAGGTAAGTGTAAAGTCGGTGGGAGTCCCTCCGTTGCTTGCCTTAGACACCAATTGTGCTTGGCCAGGTAAGCGAACAGAACCAATTAAGTAACCACCTTCTTTCGGGCCCAATCGTCCCTGAACCACTTTCCTAGACACCAGTCAAATTGATTAATCCTAACTTGGTTCAACTCTTAGGATTTCTTGTCCTATTGAGCTCGAATATCCTTAAAGGTTAATGTCTAATTGATTTTAAGAGTTAAGGTTTGGGTTAATGCAGGATGCTGGTTGGTTGTTTGTGGGCTAAGGAAGGGTGATCAAATCCCCACCTTATCTTGTTTAATGGGTTGTGCCCTTAATTTGGTTTAATATGAAATATGCAAAAAAAAAAAAAATTCCAATCAAAGAGTTCTATGCAATTTAAACTAATTAATTAAATTATAAAAAGGCTTACCTTGACTCCAGCAATCACCAAAAATAAGAATAAAAACTAATATGATGGATGCTCTAAATAATTAGGGTTTCTAATCTTGTGATGAGATTTTTAATTAGGTTTATGTAGGTAATATTTTTAATTAATTTAAAATAAAGCAAATATTAAAAATAAAGAAAGAGATTTAGGGTTTAGGAATGATCTCACCGAATAGGATTGAGAGTTTTGTTCGTGCCCTAATCTTCCTTGTTCCTTTTTTTTTTTTTTTTTTCTTTTCTGCAAAATAAATAAAAAAAATAATGAGTAGGCAGTAAAAAAAAATCAAAGAAATAAAGAAATTTTAATTTTTATGCCTCCCCGGCAACGGCGCCAAAAACTTGATAGGGACACGATGCTGTCGTTAAGACACCGTGTTTATCAATTTAAATCCGACTCTTTACTTTTTAAATTAATAAAAATTATGAAGAAAGTGGTGAGTCGGGTCGAATCCACAGAGAGGCAATGATTTATTTCTAAAATCTTTGATTCTTTTTTTTTTAAGAAAAGAAAGCAAAGGATTTTTTTTAAAAAATTAAAGTCAAAAAATAGATCTATAAATAAAAATAGAATTTAAATTATGCAAAAATAAATTTGATACTAAGATCTACTATTTAGATCTTAGCAACTACTTATAGTAAAATTAAAAAGCAATAAAGAATAAATAATTTAAAGAGCTAGAATTGAAAAGAATAATGAAACTTTCTTTATTAAATTTAAAACTAAGATGCAGAATTTAAATACAAGAAATTAAAGAAAATTCAGAATTTTAATACAAGAAATTAAAGGAAAAAAGACTAGATGGAGATCGCAGATCAGCGTAGGCATGAAGATGGCGTAGAAGACCGGCTCTTCTTCTCAGCACCGCAGCTTTGAAGCAACCTTTAATCCAGAGCTTGACTTCCATCCTATACCTTAGCTTTCCTTCCAACCCTCCTCCCTTTCTTAGAGGCTTAGGATCCTTTTTATAGAGCTAGAAGAGGTAGATATTTATTTCTAAAAGCAATATGGGACTAATTTCCTTTGTAATCGTAAAAATTTGAATAAAATTTGAATAAAAACAACTCTGTTATGACTCTGGTAAATCTAGTAAAATCTGGCTACTCGATAGGAATCGAACAGTTCAAAAATCGTCAAAATCGGATGCCTATCAGCCCAGATAAGCTCGAATTAAATTCTGACCATCCGATCACGCTTGATCGAGGAAATCTGGCCGCAAATCATGCTTCGGGAGTCCTGATCACCGCCGGGAGCATTCTGGACCGTTGGATCGAAGCTGGAATCAGGCGCTACCATTTGATGGTGATCCGAGTGAAATTGGCAACCGAAAAAAATGCCGACCGTCCGATCTTAACCGCAATCATCCGTAGCCGTCCGATCGCGCAGTCACTATTCCCATGGACCACGTAGACCGACCGCACCGCACCGCACACTGCAACCAATCAACGCTTCTGTCGTCGAGTGAAATGACCAGACTGCCCTGTGAGCCGTGATAAATTTTTGTAGACCCTTTAAGGGTCTAGGTCCACCATGTGGCAGGCTCTGATTCGCCGGACTTTGCTGAGCTGGCGGTCCACGCCTGGATCGTAGACCGACTGATGGCTTCAATGACTGAGTCGGCTTTGATGGCTTGGCTTGGCTTGGTGGCTCGGCTTGCGGAGCCGGTTGAGCCATTTTTTTTTATTTAATTTTTATTTATTTTATATTTTTAAAAAATTCATATCTTTTCCATTTTAGCTCTGTTTTACTTAAAATTTATTTTGTTATGATCAAAAAAATAAGCTCTTTCTTTTGGTAATAAAATTTTATTTTTTAATTTTTATTTATTTATTATTATTATTTTAATTAATTTTTTTAATTAATAAAAATATGAATTTTTTAAAAATTATATATAAATTGATTGATAATTCTTAAAAATTAATATAAATTAATTAATAAATTAATATTTTTATTGATGAATTTACGATGCTTATCAGATACCTAGACATCTGCCCATGTGTCATGCATCCATAGGAGATTGATTTTGGATCAGTTAACCTACTAAAAATTAGGTAGACCAATTAACCTACCAAAATTATGGATAAAGGCGCCTGGAGTCCCATACAGATGGGACTCCAGTTACTTCGAGGTTTTTATCTAGGTGGCCCCAAAGATTAGACATTGATCAGTCTTAGGCACTATCTAAGGATGATTTAGAGGGGCTATTATCTGATTGGATCAGGTGATGTCATTCTACTAATCAGATTTAGATCTGATTACACGAAGCGATGTGATTGACCGGGATGATGTGGCTCTGCTTGGTGAAGCAGGATCTATATAAGCCCTGTCTGCACCTAGTTTCAGAGAGCTTAGACCATTGCCCATGCCATAAGGCTACCCATCTCCCTTCTCCATGCCATCTTCAGGTCCCCTCTCTCCTCTCTATGCCCAAGGAGATTTGGGCTCCAGTTTTGTGCGATCCAGGCAAGAGAAAGATGACGAAAAAGGAAGAAGGCAGTACTACTGCAAGACATGATACCCGATTTTCAAAAGAAATTTTGAAGATCCTCCAAATCAGATCCAGATCTAATATTTGGAGAAGTAATAAAGAAGAAGAAGATCTCTAGATCCAGCCTAAGTGGATATCAGTAGAGGCCAGGCACTTGCGTGGCTAGATCCAGAACCTTAGGCAATCAGTAGGATCATCATAGGGTAATCTGATTATCCAATAATAAGGTACAAAATTAAATCTATTTTAATTTATTTTTATTTTTATTAGATTTAATAAATTATATCTAAAATATCTCAGATCTGATCTAGATTCAAAAGAAAAATTTTTTAAAATATCTCTTTTAATCCAATCAGATCTGAACGAACTTGATCCAAAAAACTGAGATTTTTCCTTCACCTCCAAGCTGACAACACCGAAAGTCTGTGAGAAGATGCCTCAGACCAGTAGCTCATCGACATATGTCCGAGCCTGCATCGGATCCTACTAGAGTGCTCAGGCCCCAAGACCTAAGACAGATGGTCATGGGGCCCAGAGGTATTCGGGCCCTCACCCGCGAGCACATCTAACTGATCCAATAATTATAAATTAAAATAAAATTTTATAAGAAATGCTATAATACTAATCATATGTACTAATATATTTAATACTTACAAAAATATGCCCAATTGCGGTGTTCATCGGCCTGCCCATCTTATCTGTGCGACTGGATCGAAAGATCTCACTATGGTTGGGCATCACTCCATGTCTCATCAGCTATAACAAAGAATAAATTTATCAAAAAAATGAAAAAAATATGAATTTAATTTATCTAGTAAGATTTAGAATTAATTATCTCTTTATGCACATGACTGGCCATAGACTCGTGGCCTAGAGTGTGTATATACTCCTGAGCTGCATGATTCTTCCGATTTTGATGGAAGATAGCCTAACAAGTATTCAAATAAATAATAAATATTTAAAAAATATTTAAATAAAACTTTAAGCATAGTAAAAAATTTAAAAGTTAGAAATATTATCTCAAACTCTTGGCTCCTCTAGTGTCTAACCATCTTCTTTCACTGACTCGGAGGACAATCCTATATCTAGAAAATAAGCTCCTCCGGAGTGTCTCGTTGATGCTCAAGCCATCCTCTATGGAGCTGGATTTTATAATCTCGGTACAACTCTTTGATCTTCTTCAGTCGAGCATCTCGAGCCCTCTCATGATTAGGAAAGTCGTATCTCCTCTATACAAATTTATCAAAAATTAGTTACAAAATTATTCTAATCAAACATATAGTGTAAACATATAAAATACATAAATATAACTAAGATGCGCGTACTTACCCATATCTCATCCCATATCCGATCCCTGATGGCAGCATCCATCAAACACCAGTCTCTGGGCTCTACGGGAATGATGCCCGATCGCTTTACAAGCACTCCAAAAAAGGAATGCATCTCCCATACGGTCTTCCCTACCGACCTCTCCTTCGCATCGTAATAGACCATCACCTAATGTTCGTGGTTCTACATGTGTGCCATATGTGAGGGACTGTGAAATATCCAGCTGGATGATGCATCTACAATGTAAATACATTATGCAAATATATAGGTATACAAATATTATATAAAAAATAAAGTTGTGCTAATATAATAAAAATATACACTCAGATGCCTGCGTGGTAGCATTTACCTCAGATATGGGAGATGGTAGAGGCTCAGCTACTGGTAGAGTAGATGTCGATGGTGGAGATCCCTAAGCAGCCGATGCCGAAGTGGATGGAATATGCTCCGGCTACTCCTCGAATGCTGAACTACATATTACCCACCAAGGGACAAGGGTGAAAACTAGATGGCATTTCGGTGCCATCATGACCTACAACATTAATGAACATTAATTAATATAATATGTTGAACAATAATATTAGTATAGCATCAATAAATAGTCTCTAATATATATACTAATCAATTGATGGGTCTATCATTATGCAATGAAATAAACAAAAGCAACATGATATAAACATCCAGAAAATGTTATGCAATAAATTTTACAACATGAATTACATTCATAAATAATTAAGGATGAGCAACAGTCGTAGATCCGATGTCCTGTGTGAACCTTGGTGTTAATCCAAAAATCTAAAAGAAGAACAAAGTAGATGATGGTGGCACCTTAAGGCTTAAAGTTGGAATCTTAGAGAGACATATCAAATTCTATTTTCTCGAAAGCCAAGCTAGCTCCATGCCTAAGACAGCCGGCTCCGTGCTTGAGACATCCGGCTAGGGTCCTCCCCCAATCGACTCGATCATGGCTCGAGCCAGCTCGGCTATATATCTGATTCGACTCGACTGTGTGCCATCCCCTCGATCACTCCCTCTCTCCCTCTCTTGATCTCTCTCGCCCGCGACGGCGGTGAGGCCGAACCCCTCCCTTCCAGCTTTTCCATCTCTCAATCTTCCTCTCTCCCTCTCTCGATCTCTCTCACCGACGAGGTCGGACCCCATCCCTCCCTCTCTCACTCTCTCGATCTCCCTCATCGGCAAGGCCGAACCCCATCCCTCCCTATGATGTTGGCGAGGATGGACCCCCTCCCTCCCTCTCTCGATCTTCCTTGTCGATAAGGCCGAACCCCCTCCCTCCCAATGATGGCGATAAGGCTGGATCCCTTCCTTCCTCTCTCAAGTATAGGTCCATTGAGTATTCAAATTCGAATTTGGTACCAGTAATTAAAATTAGGTCT
The DNA here is from genome assembly GCA_006176705.1 of Cocos nucifera. Lineage (NCBI taxonomy): Eukaryota > Viridiplantae > Streptophyta > Magnoliopsida > Arecales > Arecaceae > Cocos > Cocos nucifera. The sequence continues at coordinate 226,680 of QRFJ01000438.1, read as the reverse complement.
GGATCTGAATATCCAGGTTCTGATCTGAATCCAACTTATTGACGGATCTAGTCCACAGCTGCTGACATGACACAGCCCAAGGCTATCACCATAGCACGACCTAAAAACTACGGCATGCAGATAATTATAATATTTATAATAAATATTTATAATATTTATTATAAATATTTTATAAATTATTATAAATATATATGACTAATAAATAATATTATAAAATTAAAAAAAATTATACCTGTGGCTATAGAGAGTGGGTCGCACTGAAAGCTCCAAGGGTTGCCGACGATGATGCTAGAGGAGGACGACGATACTAGAGATATCCTACAAAACAAAAGTAAGATAGTGAGATAGAGAAGAGAGAAAAAAGAGGAAAGAGAGAGAGAGCAAGGGCAGTCGGGGATGGGGGGCCAGGGGGAGGGGGGCATAGTGATGAGGAGGTCGAAGGAGGCTTCGCACTCGATCGGACAAGGGTCAGAATGGTGGTGGTGGTGGGGGGGTGGGGTTTCGCGGGGGCCGAAGGAGGGTGGAGGGGGCTTCGTCGGAAGGGGAGGATTGGTTTCGCATCGGGGTCGGAGGAGGATAGATTATGGGGGAGGGGTTTCATGGGGGGCTGGTGGAGGATCGAGGGTGGATGGGGGTTCACAGGAGGGGGGTTTTCATAGGGGGCCGAGGGAGGGTCAGATGGGGGTTCATAGGGGGGTTCACTGGGACCGAGGGAGGGTCGGATGAGGGGGCAGGGGGGAGGGGTGGGTTTTGACGGGAGCCTAGCAAGGGTGGAGCGGGGTTCGTCAGAGGGAAGATTTTTTTGGGGGTCGAGGGAGGGTTAGATGGGGGTTCATCGGAAGGTGGGTTTCGCTGGGGGCCAAGGAAGGGTCAGATGGAGGGGTGGGGGGCCTGGTTGTGGGTGGCAGGTGATAGGGAGGGCGATCGAGGATGGGCGGACTGGAGGGGAGGAAGGAGGGGTGACACTGGTCGGGGGGGGAGGGGCGACATCGGTCGGGGGGGGATGGATCCTCACTGACGATGAAGTGGAGGGGAAGAGAGAGAGAGAGATCGAGCGCACATGGAAGAAAAGAAAAAATTTAAAAATTTTTAATCTAACCTACGGTAGTGGTTATCGAACCACTGTCATAGATCTACAGCAGCGGTTATCAAACTGCTATCATAAATCTATAGTAGCGGTTACCCAAAACTGCTGCCATAGATCTATGATAGCAGTTCTATAATCGTTGCTGTAGATCTATAGCAGCGATTTTTGATAACCACTGCCATAGGTTGGAAGTTTTTTTATTTTTTCTCTAAATATTATATAATTTTAAAATTTAATATCCATCTTTACCATTCATTATCTAAATAATTATGATTAGAGTGTCATTGCAAAAGATCACCTCGATCCGATGGCCCTGGCTTCATCGATCAAAAAAGTTTGATTTCGATGATCATGAATGATGATGTGATGATCTGATAGATGAAGACCTTCGATGGATCCAAAAGCTTGCAATGATGATCTCGATGATGTTTGTAGCATACTATCAAAATTTCACTTCAATCGGATATCATTATCATGGTTTATTTAGTATGGAATGATTTTAGCCGTTAAATTAGAAACAAGCGATCAATGGGTTAAATGGCATCCGATTATGAGATATTTTTTTAGTTAAATAATTTTTATTATAATTTTAAATATTTTATATAGTGATGATAGTAAAATTTAAATCATTTTCATATAAACTATTAATGTTAAGCAGATATTGCAAAAGCACGAGCATAACAACTAGTGAAGTTTCAGAATGATTTTTAGGAGACATATAGTTTTAGATCATTCATCATCTCATGAGTTGAATTTTATAATCACCATCATAAAAAATGATTAAAGTAATAGCCAAGATCATTTATAAAAAAAATTATCTCATAATCAGACATCATTTGATCCTTTGATCACTCGTTTATCATTTAACGGTCGAAACTAATCTATACTAAGTTGACCAACATAACGATATCCGATTGAAGTAAAACTTTGATAGTATGCTACAAACATCATCAAGATCATCATTGTAGATTTTTGGATCCATCGAAGGTCTTCATCTATCAAATTATCGCATCGTCGTTCGTGATTATCGAAATCAAATTTTTCTGATCGACAAAGCTAGGGACATCTGATTGAGAAGACCTTTTGCGATGACACTCTAATGATAATTATTTAGATAATGAACAATGAAGATGGGCATTAAATTTTAAAATTATATAATATTTTAAAATAAAATATATAGTAGTGGTTATAATTAACCACTATCGTAAATCAAATTATAGCAGCGATTTTTGCTAACCGCTGCTATAGGTTCGACTTATGGCAGCGGTTATAATGAACCGCTGCTATAGGTCAACCTGTGGTAGCAATTTTTTATAACCACTACTATAGATCCAACATACGGCAGCTGTTTTCTGTAACCGCTACTATATGTCAGACCTATAGCAGCGGTTATAAAAACCGCTACCATAGGTCCGACCTATAGCAGCGGTTAATGAAAATCGGACCTATAGCAGCAGTTAACGAAAACCACTGTCATAGGAGCTATGACAGCGATTTTAAAAATTACTATCATAGTATGCACTATCATAGGCCATTTTTGTAGTAGTGGAAAGCTACTCGACCTGATCTTACATGTATTTACGATAAGTTAATAGCATATTCCTCCCACTGATCTTACATACCTGGCCGATTGCGTCGATCCAGTTCTAATTTGAGGTGGCTAACGATTCGAGCTAATCCATGCCACTAGGTTAGTCATAAATGTTATGACTAGTTGAGTCTAAGAGACCAAATCAAATCTTTCTAAAAAAATATTAAGTCTTAGGTCTTCCGCCATTATAGATGTACGGGCCCTTTTCGAGGTTGATTATTCTCGACTGGATACAGTGGTTTAGTTGCATCGAAAAGATGCAACCATGTCTATTAGACAGTGGATGCTATGGGTTGGAGGATGGGTTGGGCTCAATATTTTGGATATGGTGAGGGATCCATTCAGAAATCCAATTTGTGCAAATGGTGGGTTTGGCTTAACTAAGGAGTGGAGCAGTTTTCTGGGCATGGTGAGCTTCATGAATTAGAGATCAGGTTTGGGTGCATCATATTTAGAAAAATATTGGATAAGAGTTGTCCACTCATCGATTGATCCATCACTAATAACTATTAGGTGAGGTGGTAAGCCAGTCAGTGGGCCCACACCATCCACTAGAAATCGATGATCGTGAAGATTTTTGCATCTCTACTAAGGGATTGTAAGGATTCGAGAAAATAGTGCAAGCCTAATTTATTTAAAAATAAAATCACTAAATAAATTGGTTGAGTCAAATTACAAGTCTAACTAGAAACTTTGACTCTTTATAGAAAACTGTCTGCATCAAAACCCCTAGCCTGAATCCTAGATGCCCACAAGTTGACCAGACCAATTTACATGGATTGGCTAAAGAAATTCAAAATTATTTTGGATTCAAAATGGCTGACCTATGTATTGGACCAGGACCTCCCCTTTACCAGCCCGTCCGACTGCTGTTAGAGAACGACTCATGAGAAGTGGTCTGACGATCATAACAAAGTAAGGTTGCACATGTTGGGCTCAATGTCAGATGAATTGCAGCACCAATATGAAGACATCAGGACTGCTTGCCAAATGTTGGCACACCTACAAAAGTTGTTCGGTGAATAGAGTCGCGCAGCACGTTGTCATGTCTTGAAGAGACTTTTTAAGGTGCAAATGCGTGATGAAAAGTTGGTCCAAGATTATTGCTTGGTAATGGTCAGGGACCTAAAGAGCTTGAGAAGCTTAGAGTCTTGATGGTCAAGGAACTATAGATTGATGTGATCCTGTAGTCCTTGATTAATTCGTATGGACAGTTCATTATGAACTTCCATATGAATAAGATCCAGTGCATCTTGGTTGAGTCAATAAATATGCTAGTTACTACCGAGCAAACTTTGAAGGATTCAAAGGGCTTAGTTCTGGCTATGGAGCAGACTTCTTCTAAGAGAAAGTCTTTTGAAAAGAAGAAAAAGTTTGCGAAGAAGTAGAAAATAGAAGGAAAAAAGAAGGGTGAGCCAAAGAAGAAGGCCATGGAGAAGAAAAAGTGTTTCCACTATAACTCCAATGGCCATTGAAAGTGGGACTATCTTGCGTACCTGGCTAGCCTGAAGAACAAGTAGGAAGAAGGACCTTTTGAAGGAATGCTCATCATTGAGTCTATTGAGCAAAACGTAAATGCCATAGGATCAAAATGATCTAGAGATAGTATTAATGAAAGGTACCTATGGCACCTTAGGCTAGGTCATATAGCTGAAGATAGGATTAACAAATTAAAAAAATTTGGACTAATGGATTTGTTGACTATCGAGTCATATCCAATTTGTGAATCATGCCTTTAAGGCAAAATGACCAAGCTTCCTTTTGTAGGACATGAAAAAAGGGCCACAGACTTATTTGCCTTGGTACATATAGATGTGTGCGGCCCATTCGATGTACCAGCCAGAGATAATTATGTCTACTTTATTACCTTTACTGATAATCTATCTCGATACGGCTATATGTACTTGATACGATATAAGTCTGAAGCCATTGAAAAGTTCAAGAAATTCAGACACGAAGTAGAAAAGCAAACTAGAAAGCCCATTGAGGTTCTTCAATCAGATCGAGGAGGTGAATACCTTAGTCGAGAATTTTTGAAATATCTCAAGGATAATGGTATAGTCTCATAATGGACTTTGCTTGAAATGTCTCAACCTAACGGAATTTCAGAATGAAGAAAATGGACCCTATTAGATATCGTCTGTCCATGATGAGCTTCATGGATCTTCTAGAGTTTCTTTAGGGACATAGTTTAATAGGATTCCATCTAAAATCATTCCTACCACACTGTATGAGATATGGCATGGTAAGAAGTCAAGTCTGAGTCATCTTAGAATTGGGATTGTCAGGTGGCAGACATGTTAGAGTCTAGGTCCCTTAGAACTCGATTTATTGGATATCCTAAAGAGTTATTAGGGTATTACTTCTATCTTCCAGAAAACCACTAGATGATTGTGGGTTGACACATCATTTTACTTAAAAAATAGTTTGTTCAAGATGATGGCATCAAAAGATATATTAGACTTGAGGAGAAAGTCTCCAAAAAGCAACGAGCCAAGGAACCTCAAGAACCCAGTTAGTCTGAGCCGATCCATAATTCACTACCTCCTCCACCTTGTTGGTCAATTAGAATTTTTCGTCCTCCTGAAGATACTTAGGTACTATTTTAGAGGATGTAGAGAAAATGTTCCTCATGGAAAATGGGTTCATGGTGATGATCCCAGAATCTATGATGAGATGATATCAGATATCGACTCCAAAAAATGATTAGAGGTGATAAAGTTAGAAATTGACTCGATGCGCTTGAACCAAATCTAGATTTTGGTAGATCCACCTGAAGTTATAGTACCTATTGGGTGTAAATGAATCTTCAAGAGAAAAATATGTGCAGATAGAAATGTAGAGACATTCAAGGCTAGGCTAGGGGAGAAAAGATATAAGGTTACCTTCTCGTCAGTAGCCACCATCCGCACATTACTTGCCATTATAGTATATTTTAATTATGAAATATGATAGATGGATATGATAACAGAGTTCATAATTGGATATCTTGAGGAAGATATTTATATGGAATAGCTGTTTGTTTTTACATCCAGTGATGATGATCACAAAGATCTACAAGTTGCAAAGATCAATCTATGGACTCAAGCAAGCATCTCGGAGTGGAATGCTTGATATAATTAAATCGTTTGGTTTCATCAAGAATGACGAGAAATCAAGTATGCTCAAGAAGGTCAGTAGGAGCATTGTTGTCTTCCTCATATTGTATGTGGATGACATCCTCCTGATTAAAAATCACAATCTCATGCTGACATAGGTCAAAGTATGGTTATCTAAGAAATTTTCTTTAATAGACCTAGATAAAGCATCATTCTTTTTAAAGTCTATAGGGATAGACCGAAGAGGATGCTAGGTCTCTTAAATAGAAGAGGTGCTGAAGAGGTTCAGCATGGAGAACTCTAGGTCCAGGGGTATGCAGACTCAGACTTTATGTCTGATTAAGATGATCGAAAGTCGACGTCTAAAAGTTTGTTCTTGTGCACTGGTGGTACTGTAAGTTGGAAGAGTTCCAAGAAGATGGTTTCACCTAATCCATGATTACCTCAAGAAGGATACATCGAGGTTAAGGGAGTCAACACCGCAGACCATGCGGTTGATCCACTGACGAAGCCTTTAGGCCCACAGAAGATCCAAGCCCACCTTGAGAAGATAGGACTTAGATTTGTAGCTAATTGGCTTTAGGTCAAGAGAGAGTTTGTTAGATATATGCCCTAGAAGCTAAATTGGCTGACACTTGTTAAATACTTTCTATGAATATTTTTATAACTTAAACTTAAAATTAATTAAAAGATTATTTATTCTATCGCATTATGTATTAAAGTGTCTGTGATACATCCATTAAGTTAATAGGCATGATAACACATATTCTCAAGAGTTGAGAATTTAAGGCATGTGTTATCATAATTAACTCATAATTGCTTCCGATCGTAGGATCATCACGAGGATGGTGATAGATCCGAAAGATCGGTATATGATTATTTTCTTAGGATAGATCAGTCTTGAGTCTATGGTATGGAGACATCAAAGCGAGAGTATAGATACTCGTTAGAGAACGAGGATACTGAGCATGACCACCTCAAGCAGTCATAAGGAAGCCTACCTTCTCATCGATGACAAGCTCGATGCTGCAGCATATGTCTGATTTTTTGATCTAAGATGTATCAATAGTTCACCTTGAGGGTGTTATAGTTTGACTGCACCATAACTCGATCTCCTAGCCATTCAAAATTTGGAGGTGTATGTTGGCTATAGCATGTTCATTGTAAGAATTGGATCGCACCAAGATGGGATCTATCAACCTTAATAGAGGAGGAGTAGTCCTATGATGATCAGAAGATTGAGTCCTAAAACCCATAGCCATGGTAGTGTGAAATCATAGAAAGGAGTTTCTATTAGGATTTCACATTGGACTCAAATTGAATGATTCATTCATACGATGGGTGTTGGTTTGATGAGTTCACCTTAGCCATAATCCCACTGAGGCTCATGATAGAAGAACCTAATCAAACAGCTAGCTGCATCAAGATGTTTGTTATTCAATTTTGATGGATTGCCACCATATACTGCTGAGTGTCACTGGTGGATTTTGGGATCAATTAGAATTGTCTTGATGATCGATGAATCTAATTGGATGAATCAGAAGAGTTTTGGTCCATCGAAAGATGTTTTGATGATGTCGATGATGGAGATCATGACATGTCCCATTACCATACAAAACTGAACCTAACTGGATCATACAAACAAAGATTTGGATTTGGATGTCATCAATTAAGCTAATCTAGTTTGATTGATTTGGATTAGTTCCAATTAGATTCAAAAAAATCATGCTAGCACATGATTGAGCCTAACATTCTCCTTCTATAGTCTTTCTAGATCATCTCGACTGAGCCAAATTAGATTTGACTCATCCAAGAGCCTTGTATAGGTTTGTCCTAGTCTGACTGTAACTTGTCTAGGTCAAAAAAGTCTTGTCCTAACCTGATCTAGGCTTGTCCTAATCCATCGGATGGAAATAGGACAAGACCTACTTATTTGTGAAATTATTTGGATAAGGCTTATCTAGAAACTCTATAGAGATTTGTCTTGATCTAATTAGACCTTGTCCTGGCCTAATCAAGACTTGTCCTAAATTCCATAAAATGGGAACAAGAGAAGAGTTATCTTTGCCATATTAGGGTTTGTCCTAAAATCATGGGATGAAATTTAGACAAGCCTCTCCCAAAAATTCTAGATGGATTTTTCTTGGTCTGATCAAGACTTATTCTAACTTGATTAGGACTTAACATAAATTCATTGGATGGGACTTGAAAAAGTTTTGTCTTAATCCCATAAGATGGAAAAAGACAAGGGTCAAATGTTGATTCGGATGCAGGAAAGAAAGGGAGAGGAGCGTGAGCCCCCTAGAGACTATCTAGGGGCACACAACCCCTTGGGATTTACATAAGGGAGAGAGGGCTTCTTCTGCCTCTTCGATCGTGCAACCATATGGATAAGAGAAGGCACCCATTCAAATTTGATTTGACTGGTCAAAGCATTTGAATTTATCTCAAATGTCAAGGGAGATAAGAGTTTGTGCCATCTACTCATCTTATCCTTTATTCCATGCCATATATCTGAGTTTTGTGTGATAAAATACAAAAAAATATGGTGTGGGGCATGGAGATCATGGAGGTGTCCTTCTGCATGTTAAACTTTGATCGGTTCAAAGTTATATACAAAGGGACTCTTGACTAGGTCTATAAATAGGGCCCTATGCAAGCTGTTGTGTATCATGATTTCTCTAAGGTGAAGCCCTATCAAAATATTTATCTCTACACCTTGCTCATTTGATCCTCTCCCTCTTCTCCATGTCTAAGAGTTGGGCAAAGCCTGCGAGCAAAAATCAAGTCCCGTTAGCACGAAGATCAGCAAGAGACGATGGTGTTCGTGAGACGAACACACAGCCTTCAGAATTTATTTTGAAGGTTCTATGGAAAGACATCAGATCTGATCTTTTGAGATCAGATCTAGAAGGAGGAGACTTTCAGATCTGACCTGAGTAGATACCAGTAGAGGTCGAATGTGTGCGCAGCTCAATCAAAATCTTGGATTAGTCGTCTGATCATTACAATGGATAAATGATTTACTCGATCAGGTGATAACTATTATCACCATTTTTATTTTTATTTTATTTCTAATTTTAGATCAATCTAATCAGATCTAAGAACTCTCAAATCTAATCAGATCATAAAAAAAATTTAAAAATTATTTCACTGCAAATCTGATTCGATCAGATGCATCCTGCAGTAGGAAAACCTATTTTTTCCTTTCACCTAATTTCTTTAAATCATCTACTAAACCATAGAAGGCTTCTTGAATTTCTTTAAATATAAATTTATTTAAGATTTCAGCATTTACCTCATTTTCATGTGCCATAAGGCACAGGTTGGCTTGTTCATGAGCTTCTTCCTCTTCAGAGCTTGAGTCATCATGTCACTCCATGTTGCCACCATAGCTTTTTTCTCATATTTCTTGGAAATCATTTTAAGTTGAGGACATTCAGACCTAAAGTGCCCTGGCTTCTTACATTCATAGCAAATAAGAGGTTGCTCCTTATCCTTTTCTTTGTTATGCTCCCTTTTGGTAGGTAGCCTCTTCCCCATCCCTTATTTACTCTTCAAAAATCTCTTGAACTTTCTTATGATGAGGGCTATTTCTTCATCTTGTTCTTCATCTTCTGTTTAATCAGATTTCTCATTTGTTGAGTGGTGGATTTAAGGGATATTGTCTTTTTTCTTGACATCTTTTTCTTGATGTTCTTTCATGCTTAGCTTGTGCGTCATTAGTGATCCTAGAAGCTCCTCCAAGGATAAAATATTTAGATCTTTAGCTTCTTGGATTGTAGTCACTTTGGCCTCCTATGTCCTTGACAAAGATTTAAGAATCTTCATCACAAGGTCACTATTAGAATAAGACTTGCCAAGACTTTTAAGACCATTTATAATGTCCGTAAATCTAGTAAATATTTCAATTATTGACTCATTATGTTCTATTTTGAAAAGTTTATATTTGTGCACAAGTATGTTAGCTTTTGACTCCTTGACTTGAATAGTGCTTTCATGAGTTACTTTTAACCTATCCCATATTTTCTTAGCCGACATGCATGTTGAAATGCAATTAAATTCATTAGCATCTAAAGCACAATATAAAACATTCATGACTCTTGTATTGAGTTGAGCCATTTTCTTATCAATCTCATTCCATTTCTTTTTGGAATTGGTTGATTCCACACCATTAATTATCTTAGTGGGTGTGTGTAGTTCATTAACTATGATACTCCACATATCATAGTTAAGTGCTTGTATAAATATTCTCATCCAAGCTTTCCAATAGGTATAGTTTGACCCATTGAAAAGTGGAGATTGGTTTATGGACTACCCCTCGGCTAGAGAAATACTAACTTAGGGTGCCATAGATCTTTAGCTCTTTGATAGTTAAATCAAAGTAGGGCTAGAGCACCGAGCTCTGATACCACTTGTTGCCCAGCTATGCAACCTAAGAGAGGGGGGTGAATCGTGTTTTTAAAATTTTAATGCTAATTTAAAGTTATCAAGATTGAATGATGATATGCAAGTAATGTGTGTGAAGTAATTTAGGTTAAATAAATATATAAAAGATTAAAAAGTAAGAATTTTAGTCGTTTGGTGCTTTTCTTGCACCTACATCCACTCTCCAAACTACTACTTGAAAATTTAAAACTACTAAATGTATTCAACTAGAATACAATGTTGGTACCTCCAACCCTTGCTATCCTAAGCTAGCACACTTATTTCTCAGATACAGGTTAATCTTACACTCCGATTTAAGGCTCGGATCAACCCTCCCATGTTTTAGAACTCCTAAAACTTAAATCAAAACAACAAAGCAGAATATAAGAGTTAGTGACAATGAATAATAAATTTAGCTCCCTTAATGAGCATATAAAATCTTAAGCATGCTTTTCACAATAATGGAGAAGCTTTTCTAATTTCTCTCAAGATTATTAGAGACTTGAATGAGCTCTTGAGAGATTGATGAACTTATAAATGAAAGCTTCTTTTCTTGAAAAGACTTTTTGCTTAGGATTAAATTGAATAATGAAATCTCTTATGTTTTTTTCTTTTTTTATAGCCTTTTAAATCTTAATGGGTGGAGGAGAGAATCCTGGGCAAGATTTGTAGCTATTGGAGTCTTAAAGAAAGTATTAAAAGCTGCCAAAATGGGATAAAACTTGTCATTGCAAAAGATTTCCGTCACAAGGGTCGACTCATGGGTCGACCTTTGGCATAGTGGTCAACCTCAAGGTCGACCATTGAGATAGAATCCAGAAAATTGACTGCCTCCAAAAATCTTCTATACTTGCTCTTCAAGCTCTCAGATCAAAACTTGATAAAATTACGATTTTTCTTCTGAAATACAAAAAATCTTTTTTCAAGTCAAATTCATTAGTAATCCCCTAAAATGCTTTGTAATCATCAAAATTAATTCTTGGAGCAACAATAAGCCTTGATCTAACCTAGACAAGCTCCAGCCACAGACCAGGATAAATTCATATAGGATTTTTAAATGAGCCAAATCTAATTTGACTCAGTCAAGATGAACCAGAAAGATGATAGAAGAAGAAAGTTAGGTCCAATCACGTGCTAGCATGATTTTTTTAAAGTTGATTAGATATAATCCAAATTAATTAAACTAAAGTAGCCCAATTGATGACATCCAAACCAAAATCCTTATTTGTATGATCTAGTTAGGTTTAGTTCTATATGATAATAGGACATGTCCTGATCTCCATCATCGACATAATCGAAACACCTTTCAATAGACAAGAACTTTTTTGATTCATCCAATTAGAATTATCGATCAAAATAATTCTAATTGATCCCAAAATCTACCAGTGACATCTAATAGTATATGGTGGCAACTCATCAAAACTAAATACGAACCTCTTGGTGCAGCTATCTGTGATATCATGAGCTCTGGCAAGATCAAATTTAAGGTGAACTCATCAGCCCTAACATCTGTTATATGAATAAATCATTCTATTTGAGTCTAATGTGAAATTTTAATAGAAACTCCTTTCTGTTAATTCATACTGCCATTGCTATGGGCTTAAAACTTGATCTCATGATCATCATAGGACTACTACTCCTCTACCGAGATTGATAGATTTTCTATTGATGCCTTCTAATTTCTACAATGAATATGCTATAGCCAACATACACCTCATGATTTCGAATGGCTAGAAGATTGAGTTATGGTGTAGTCAAACTTTAACACACTTAAGGTGAACTACCGATGCATTTTAGATCAAAGAATCAGACATACCTCTACAGCATCGAGCTAGTCATCGACCAGTAGATAGACTTCCTTATAACTACTTAAGGAGATCATGCTCAGTGCCTTTGTTCTCAACCAGTACCTGTACTCTCGCTTCGGTGTCTCTACACCATAGACTAGACTCATCTATTCTAAGAAAGTGATCGTGCACCGATCTTCCAAATTAATTACCATTCTTATGATGATCCTACGATCGAGAGTAATTTATAAGCTAATTATGATTACACATGTCTTAAATTCTCAACTTTTGAGAATATGTGTTATCATGTCGATTAACTCAATGGATATATCATGGATACTTTAAATATAAAATATGATAGAAAATAATTTTTTTATTAATTTTAAATCAAAATTATAAAAATGCCTCTATAAAGTATTTTATAAGTATCAGCCAACCTAGTTTCTAGGGCACTCATCTAACACTAAAAGTGTTGCTTTATATATTCAACCTATCCAACCATCGGATATCATTGCTAGATGGTCACTTTGATTCGTATAAAAATTTATTTCTATGCTACTAGCTTAGATTTGAACCTATGAGGTCACACATATTAGAGGTCTTAATCTGATTGGATGGTTGATGAATGATTAAGAATCATTTTAGAGTCAAACAATCAATATGATTAATGTTTGACTTAGTGCAAATGTTGTAGGAGGATCAATTAGCAATCAAATTACTAATTGGCTCAATTTGATTGAGCAATTGGACTAAGATTAAGTGTAATTGAATATGATTCAATTAGATTTGGTTTGGGCTTAATTAGATCAAGTCGAATTGATTTATTGAATAAGTCCATCTAATTTCTAATTTGATTAGTAAATTAAATCAAAATTAAATTAGATTTAATATGATTTAATTGGATTAGAAATACCATTAATTAGGTTGCATCAAGATCTTTTTTAATTGAGCTAAAGATTTGATTTGACTAGTCAAAGCAAGAAGTCCTAGTTAGATTAGGACTCCTCGCTTGCACCATCTTCCCTTTCTCCATGCCTTTTCCATGGATTTTTTTATAAAAATTCTTATTTTTAGAAAGATTTCATGCCTATCCTTGCCTCCATATCTCTCTTAGATAGTTTGTGGTTTTGGATTTGATCAAAACTAAGAAGAAGTGATGATTTTGACTTTATTTAATAGAGTTTGGACAAACCCAAAACTCTTATCTATTATGGTGCCAATTAATCTATATTTTTCAAAAATTTTCATGGGAGAAAGAATATTTAATTATGCACCAAATATCTAGAATCCACAACAAAAGAGTTTGATGAGGCACCCAAGAGTTGGGCACCCCAATACTTGTTCTATTTAGACTCTCTATCTAGGTGTTTGATCTCTAACATTCTATTTAAAGAAAGTTAAACCCATGAAATTTTGAAAGATTTTAGACCTTAGAGAGAGGGCTTGGGCATGGAGACCCTGGATATATCAGGGTTGAGGGCATGGGATTTTGTAAAGGCATAAATTATTGTGCCTAGGTGAGAGGAAAGGGCCTAAAGAAGAAGGGTCTTCTCTAGGATTTTTGTTTCAAATCTTCTTCCACCAATTTTTGAGAGAAGAACATAGGAAGAAGGCTTCTTCCAAATCCTCCCTTCCTCTCCTTTGATCCTTAAAGAGTTTAAGTCAATTGAAGAAGGAGATTTGACATCAACCATCAACGAAGGACCAGTGCAGTGCTAGCACATTGTGCTGATTTTTAGATTGTTGGACTTTGGAATATGATCGGAGCTTCATGTGGACTTCTCATAAGGGCAAGATACATGTGCAGCTTGAAACAACAATCTCAGCCTTAGATTAGCAAGTTGAGATCATTGACTTGTGAAAGGTAAGAAAGATTCGATCTCTTTTTTCTATTAGATCAGATCTAGTTTTCTTATTTGATGTTGATATGATCAACATCATGATTTTATATTTTAACTAATTTTTAGATTTATATACATACTTTAATCATATCATTAGATCCAAGATCTAAGGTTTATTTGCATATTTTATAAATTAATTAGATTAATCTATAGCTTTCGCTATTTTAATTTTTGAAAAGTTTCAAAATACATGCTAGAAATCGTAGATTTTTTCTGGTATTAGAGCCTAGGTCTTTTTAATATGATTTTTTGCATGTTCTAGATCTATTATTTTTATTATATCTAAATTATAATCTAATATTAAATTTAAAAAATAAAAAATTTTAGATCACATGGACTGATCTTATAAGGTTGTCCTGCTGTAAGGTTTATCCCTTATAGTAGAGAGATTGTCCTAGTACGTGCTGATCTAAAATTCTAATTATAAAATTTTAGATTAGATCTAAAAAAATTTATGATTTAGTTAAAAATATTTTAATCTAATTTTTATGATCATAAATATATTAGATCTAATCTATGATGATTTATGATTGTTTAAAATTGAAATTATTTCTAATAGATGTACATAACTATGAATATGTTTAGAATTGATCTAAAGTAGATTCATGTTTATATTATTTATTATTTACATATTGATTATAAATCAAACATGTAACTTGGTTGGTAGAACCATGTTATAAAAATATTTTATAAATATAATAATTATTTTTGAAATATTGAACCTCAATCTTTTGCCCAAAACTTAATTAAGAATTAAGAATTATTTTATTTAAGATCTAGGATTGTGAATTGAAGATCCTAGGACACAAATCATAATATTTGGGTTAATGGATTAGAGTGAATTAGGTTCATTAATTGGATTAGACCTAAGGTTAGATTAAAGAGTGGACTTAATTAGAGAATTGACTAAATTTAATTAAATATTGTCTTAGATTAGGTCAAGGTCTCTTTAGATCAATTACAATAGGTATAGTTGGTCAAGTCCATGTCTTTAATGAGAACCAAAATGGTTTTGATTCTTGGCTAAGTTGTCTAGCCCAAAATGTTAGGTTAATCTAATCAAAACTAATTAATCAATTAGTGTCTATGTAAGTCCGATAGCTTCGACCAATGATCTTTAATTGGAAGCTACTTGCACTAATTTGGTCTTTAACAAGTTAATGGCATATCCTTCCCACCAATCTCACTTTCATGGCATTCTCGATGAAGTTATATTTTGATCAGATCACTTGACAATTTGAGCTAACCCATGTCAACTAGGTAAATTAGTGTGACTAATTTAGGTGCTCGTAGACTAGCCTATCTTATGATCTCCATTGATCTGACGTGGTGAAGTTAGTGAAAGGATCATGATTAGCTGGTTCAACTAATTTTCTTCTTTTGAATCAAATTAACCAAATTTTTAAAAATTATTAGATTCTTAAAATAAAATAGTTATGGTGATAATTAGATCATAGCCTCCTATTAAGTTGAGTGCTAATGGATCCATTAGTTGGATAATCATTTGAGGCCCAAAGGCCTAGTGCTTATTAGCTAATGAAATTATCATTTATAATATGAATTATTGGCTGCGTCCCTCTAGTGATTAGATTGACCAACCAATGTTGGGCTTAATCATTTATTGGTTAGATGGACCAAGTATGGTCATGTTAATGGTTGGACCAAAGCGGACCTTTTTAGTGGAGGTTAAATCCTACTGATTAGAAACTGAAAAAAAAAAAATTAAAGTACCAGAAGTTGTTTAAAGAAATAATTGGTTATGAACCTACCCATAGATTTACATAGATTAATCAGCCAAAGTAGGACTCATGTGTAGTTTATGTGGATTCTAGTACCCATTAAGAAATTAGGGCATTTTCTTAAATTGGAGGTAGAGACTATCAATTTGAATAAAATAGTGAAAGAATCTTTTGATTAAAGTCTAAATCTTTAGGTTTAATAAATTATTTACTAATTAGATCTTGATTTACTTTGTGCAATTATGGCCACTATCCTGTCACTCTAGTCATTGTTGGATAATGACAAGTTGGTGGGATCCAACTTCAATAGCTAGTACCAAAAGTTGAAGATTGTTCTAGAGCATGAATGAATCTTGTACATTTTGATAGATCCAGCACCTGAGAAGCTAGCTCAGAATGCACATGGCACAATCAGAGATACTTATTAGAAGTGTTTCAATGATCGAACTATGATGCATTGTATCATGTTGGTAACTATGAGCGATAAGTTTAGTGGTAGGTTCGAGTTAGCTTAGTCAGAAGACATGCTTCAAGTGTTGAATAAGTCTTTTGGCATTCCCGACAATGTTGACAGATATAAGACTAGCTGTGCCATCTTCAACATCAGGATGAGGGATAGAGCTTCAGTCACTGATCATGTATTGTAAATGATTGATTTGATTGAGTATTTGAGCAAGCTTGGCTTTTCCTTGCACGAGCGGCTATGGAAAGATGCTATACTAAACTTCTTACCCAAGTCTTACCTCCTCTTCCTTACTCATTATAGAATGACAAAGCCTAAAGTCAATTACTATGGATTACTAGGATTCCTTCAGAACATTAAGAAGGATTACCAGCTCCACAAAGAGTTTGCGAATCTGGTGGGAGGATCTTCTTCTTGTTCTCGATCCTTTAAGAAAGGAAAGAAGAACAAGAAGAAGAAGTCCAACAAGATGCAAGTTCAGGGCGAGACATCTGTACAGGATCAAACCAAGAAGACTAAGCTCGACAAGAATCAAGCAGAGTGCTTCTTCTATAAGAAATGGGGGTATTGGAAGATACTATCCTAAGTACATTGTCTCCCTAGACCTGAATAGGCCGAGAAAGAAGCAAATTATTACTAGGAAAGAAACTTATATGATAACTCCTTGCAATTTCTCTATTTATGATATTACTGACTGGGCATTAGATACCGAAAGTCCTTACCATATTTGTAATTCGTTGTAGGGATTACTGGTCAGTAGGAGATTCGAGCAAGGTAAAAGATTCCTAAACATTGGAGATGAAAGATAAGTTCCAATTCTAGCATTAGGGATCATGAAACTTATATTTGAGTCTCATTCTATTGTTCTTAGTGATTATTATTTTTGTCCTAGTTTCTTATTGAATATCATTTCTATAAGCCTTTTGGCCAAAAATAATTACAAAATTTTAATAAAAAAATTTGTAATGTCATTTTGAATTGTATTACAATATTTTTTGGACATTTGAGCAATAGTATCCATAAAGTATTATAACCTACTAATATAGTCTATTCCATAGGCAAGCTTCCTAGATTAGATAATATGTCTGATATCTAGTTATAGCACTGTAGGCTAGGTCACATCAATAAGAATAGAAAAAATAGGTTGACTCGAGAGGGAATCCATGAAGTTAGTGGTTTGAATCACTTCCAACCTATGATTCTTATCTTCTTGAGAAAATAACCAAGTCATCTTTTATTGAAAAAGATGAAAGAGCCACTGAGCTCTTAGGTCTACTACATAGTAATATATGTGGATCCATGAGCACAAGTGCTAGAGGTAGATATTTTTACTTCATCACTTTCATAGATAACTTATCCAGGTATGGGTATATCTATCTGATAAAACATAAGTCAGATTTATTTATAATATTCAAACAATTCTGAAATGAATTAGAAAAATAAACTAGAGAGAGTATTAAAACTCTTCAGTCTAACCAAGAAGGTGAATATATTTTTGGTGAGTTTCTCATGCATCTAAGAGAAAATGGGATTCTCTCCTAATCTAGGAATACCACAACATAACGATGTGTCTAAAAGAAGAAATCAGACTCTGTTAGATATGGTCCGATTCATGATGGATTTTGCTAGCTTGCTGATATCCTTCTGGAGATATGCAGTCAAATCGACTTTCTATCTTCTAAATAGGATTCTGAGTATCTATAGTTAAAACTCTATATGAGATATAGACAATATGTAAGCCAGTACTCTCACGTCCTAAGATCTAGTGGTGCTTGGCTTATGTCAAATATTTAATGATCGACAAACTTGGACCTACGTCCAATTAGTGCACATTCATAGGGTACCCAAAAGAAACCAAAGGATATTACTTCTACCATGCTGATGAATAAAAGATGTTTGTCAGTCTTAAGGCAATCTTTTTATAAAAGGAGTTTCTTGGTGAAGGAGCTATTGCCTCTAAAGTTGAACTTGAGAAAGTTTAACAGATAGAAAAATCAACATAGTTAGCTGAACCAGAATCGAATTTAACTAGATCAAACCCAGAGTCTAGTATACCTACATCGTTAAGTTGATCCGATAGAGTACCGCATCAACCGAATAGATACTATAATTTCTTAGTTCAAGATGGTGATCCCATCGAACTCGATGAGAATGATGAGGATTCGATCATCTACATGGATGCTATGCAGAGACCTGATTCTTAGAAATGGCTTAAGGCCATAAAATTCAAGATGAAGTCCATGAAGGTCAATGATGTGTGGATATTGGTTAAGTCACCTAAAGAGGTTAAACCCATTGGATGTAAATGAATCTTCAAAAGAAAAAGGAGCACAGATAGGAAGGTGGAGACTTATAATATTTGTTTGATTGCTAAGGGGCACATCAACGTTATGGTATTGACTATGATGAAATATTCTCTCCTATGGCAATGCTCAAATCTATTCAGATTATACTTATAATAGCTGCCCATCTGGACTGTGAGATCCGATAGATGGATGTAAAAATAATATTTTTAAATGGAGAGCTAATCGAAGAGATGCATATGATACAATCTGAAGGATTCACATCCACAAATAAGTCCAAGGTGTGCAAGCTTTAGAGATTCATTTATGGATTAAAGCAGGCATTTCGGAGTTGGAACATACATTTTGATAAGATGACCAAAACGTATGGCTTCGTTAAGAATGGAGAAGAGCCCTACATTTATAAATGAGCAAATGGTCCAGGAGTTGTATTTCTTATCCTGTACATGGATGACATTCTCTTAATTAGGAATGACATCCCCATACTACAAGAAAAAAAGTATGGTTGTCATCTTAGTTCTTCATGAAAGACTTGAGTGAAGCATCCTATATCCTAGAGATGAAGATCTATAGGAATAGATCTAAGAGGATGCTTGGGTTATCCTAGTTCATGTACATAAATACTACGTTGAAGAGGTTCACTATGAAAAATTCTAAGAAATGCTATCTTTTGATAGGCCATGGAGTAACTCTCTCTAAAAAGGATTGTCCGACAACTCCTGAAGAGAGAGAGCATATGAGTAGAATTTCATACGCTTCGATAATATGATCTATCATGTATGCCATGATATGTGTTGGGGATAAATCCCGCTCCTGCCGAAGCCCGGCCCGATGCTCGGCCCAACGCAACCAGTAGCCGCTGAAGAGCTTTAGCGCCAGGCGCCAGGCCGAGCCCCTACCATGGCCGAACTGCCTAGAGGCCGAACTCCCCTGCACCAAGGTCCGGGCCGAACTGCCTAGAGGCCGAACTCCCCTGCGCCAAGGTCCGGGCCGAACTACCTAGCTGCCGAACTCCCCCAGCGCCAGGCTCCGGGCCGAACTCCCACCGCCAGCCGAACTTCCTGACGGCCGAGCTCCTTGGACTCCAAGCGGCAGGACTTCTTCGGGAGACGGACTCCTCCCAGACGCCCGTTCGGCCATCCGAGCTCCTCCCGGGTTTTCCCTTCAGTCGAACTCTCCTACAAGTCCGAACCCATTCGGACCCCACGGCCGAACTCCTTCGGACCGACTTCAGGTGAGCCCAAGTGGCCGAACCCCTTCGGACCGACCCTAGGCGACCGAACTCCTCAGCGAGCCCTGGCCGAACCAACTAGCAACCGAAGTCCTTCAACTGGCCAGTCGAGCTTCTTCGGGCCTCTCAGCGGTCGAACTCCTCGGCAATCGTCCCACGGCCGAACTCTACAGATGGCCGACCCTTCAGCCAGACGAACTCCCCCAGCTTCCCCTTCAGCCGAACTCTGTTACAAGTCCGAACTTTTCTGGACGAACTGTCGCCTGCAACAAGACCGGACGGCGCCTTCCTCTCCGTACCGGACTCCATGCGGCCAACGACTCGCCAGTATGGCTCCCACGATCCACCGGACGACGCCTTCCTCTCCGTACCGGACTCCATGCGGCCCACGACATGCCAGTATGGCTTCCACGATCCACCGGACGATGCCATCCTCTCCGTACCGAACTCCATGCCGCCCAACGACTCTCTGCTGGACGGCATGACCGTCACCATCAACTAAGCTCCGCTATAAAAGGACCCCTCCAGATACACCAGGGGAAGCTCTCTAAACTCTCGACTCTCTAAGCTCTCCTCCTCATCTCTAAGCTCCGGAACCCATTCCTAGCACTCCATTACTGTTGGCCGGAAACTGACTTGAGCGTCGGAGGGTCCTGCCAGAGCCGCCCCCCCACCGGTTCCGGACAGGACTTCATTTTGCAGGTCCCCGGCGGCGACCTCGGCGGCCTCGACTCCAGCGACCTCCGGCGAGGACGGATTTCTGCACCAATAGATTGGCGCTAGAGGAAGGGCCTGAACCTTCGAGGTTCCCTTGTTCTTAAAGGAGTGCTCGGCGACCCTTCTCTTCCCTCTCCGGAGATCTTCCTTTTCTCTTCTCGAAGAGAAAACGCCATCCCAGGAGAGCTTCGGCACGGCGCTCGGCGGCCTCCGCGACCCGATCTCCGTCCAGGCCCGTCTGTTCCTGCTTCAGCCCCGGCGGCCTAGGTTCCACCCGCACCTGCGGCGGATGTGAAGCAATTCGGCCTGCTTGTCCGACAGATCCGTGGCCTCACGGAAGCGTTGCAAGCTATACAGCAGCCTCCGGTGGCGACGCCACCAGCAAGCCCGCCATGAGGGCGTGAGAAATCAGCCTTAAGGAAGAGCCCAATCGCCCCGAAGAGAGAAACGGAGAGCAGAAGTTTTCCCGCCGAAGCGGAAAGAAGTTCGGCTCGAAGAAAAGCCGGGCTCCCCCAAAGCTCGGCATCAAGGCGAAATGAAGCTCGGTGGAAAGCCGAACTCCTCAACTCAACCTCCAAAATAAAGTTCGGCGGAAGCAATGCCGAACTCTCCCTCTTGAGCTCATCAATGAAGCTCGGCGCAAGGGAAGCCGAACTCCCCCTCAAGTACGTCGCCACAACGAATTCACGGGAGGTGCGATAAAGTTCGGGCAAGCAAAGCCGACCCCCTCTCTGCGAGCAGGGAAGTCCGGACAAAGAAGCATGAAGTTCTCCCATGGAAAGTTTTGCGGGAAAGCGGAATGAAGCTTACGCAAGCGAAGCCCGAACTTCTCGAGCTCACCGCAAAGGAAGCCCCGACAGAAGGGCGCGAAGAAATCCTCCTCCCGAAAGATTCCGCAGCTACGACCCGCTCCTCTAACTCGAATCCTCGACCCGCTCCTCTAACTCGAATCCTCGGCAAAGTTAAGAGCCAGCCGCCAAGACCTGAAGGACTACGGCCTCTCCAAACGTGCGCGATCAAGGAGAAGATCGGCTATAGGCACTGCCGTAACTGGAAAAGACAAGAAGGTTGGCCGTCCCGCGGCGTCATCAACGCCACCCCGGGGAGGAGCTAGGAGCTAGCTACATCGGTGATTGTCATCCCCAGCGACAAAGTCAAGAGAAGCATGGTCCAAATTATGAAGGCCGGCATGAGATAGAGGAGGTCGTCTGGACGGGACTTGCTGCTCGAGGGAGCTCCGAGGAACAACGCCCCGTCGACCCCTCAAACGAGAATGCGCTGTCCGCGATTTCCCTTCGGTAAAATTCTCCCCTCTGCATAATATTATTTCTGGATGCGAAAACTATGCGATGACAGGAGAGCAGCAGTCAATAATCGCCGCGTTAGGAACAGGAGGAGAACCTCGTCCTAACGCGAGCAACAAGCTCGGCCGCAGGAGATAAGATCTCCCCCGAGCGCGCACCTCGGCCGCAGGAGATAAGATCTCCCTCGAGGGAAGCTCGGCCGCAGGAGATAAGATCTCCCCCGAGCGCGCACATCAACCTCGGCTAGAGATAAGATCTCTCCCGAGCGACCGAGTCAACCTCGGCTAGAGATAAGATCTCTCTCGAGCGACCGTTGTCAACCTCGGCGAGAGATAAGATCTCTCCCGAGCGACCGTGAACAACCTCGGTTAGAAACAGGAGGAGAACCTCGTCCTAACGCAAGCATCAACCTCGGCTAGAGATAAGATCTCTCCCGAGCGACGTTGTCACCTCGGCTAGAGATAAGATCTCTCCGAGCGACCGTGAACAACCTCGGTTAGGAACAGGAGGAGAAACTCGTCCTAACGCAGCACAACCTCAGCTAGAGATAAGATCTCTCCGAGCGACCGTTGACAACCTCGACTAGAGATAAGATCTCTCCGAGCGACCGTGAACAACCTCGTTAGGAACAGGAGGAGAACCTCGTCCTAACGCGAGCATCCAACCTCGGCTAGAGATAAGATCTCTCCGAGGAACGTTGTCAACCTCGCTAGAGATAAGATCTCTCCGAGCGACCGTGAACAACCTCGGTTAGGAACAGGAGGAGAACCTCTCCTAACGCGAGCACAACCTCGGCTAGAGATAAGATCTCTCCGAGCGACCGGTTGACAACCTCGGCTAGAGATAAGATCTCTCCGAGCGATCGTGAACAACCTCGGTTAGAACTGGAGGAGAGAACCTCGTCCAACGCAAGCATCAACTCGCGCTAGAGATAAGATCCTCCCGAGCGACCGTCGGCTAAGATAAGATCTCACCCGAGCGACCGTGAACAACCTCGGTTAGGAACAGGAGGAGAACCTCATCCTAATGCGAGCATCAACCTCGTCCTAACAGCGAGCATCAACCTCGGCTAGAAGATAAGATCTCTCCGCGAGCGAACCGTTGTCAACCTCGGCTAGAGATAAGATCCTCTCCCGAGCGATCCGTAAACAACCTCGGTTAGGAACAGGAGGAGAACCTCCTCCTAACGCGAGCATCACCTCGGCCAGAGATAAGATCTCTCCCGACGACCGTTGTAAACCTCGGCTAGAGATAAGATATCTCTTTCCGAGCGATCGTGAACAACCTCGGTTAGGAACAGAGGAGAACCTCATCCTAACGCGACACACCAACCTCAGCTAGAGATAAGATTCTCTCCGAGCGACCGTTGTCAACCTCGGCTAGAGATAAGATCTCTCCGAGCGACCGTGAACAACCTCAGTTAGGACAGGAGGAGAACCTCATCCTAACGCGAGCACCAACCTCGGCTAGAGATAAGATCTCTCCCGAGCGACCATTGACAACCTCGGCTAGAGATAAAGATTCTCACCGAGCGATCGAATCAACCTCGGCTAGAGATAAGATCTTCTCCGAGCGACCGTGAACAATCTCGGTTAGGAACAGGAGGAGAACCTCGTCCTAACGCGAGCACCAACCTCGACTAGAGATAAGATCTCTCCGAGCGACCAGTTGACAACCTCGGCTAGAGATAAGATGTTCCAAGCGACCGTGAACAACCTCGGTTGGAACAGGAGGAGAACCTCGTCCTAACGCGAGCATCAACCTCGGCTAGAGATAAATCTCTCCGAGCGACCGTTGTCAACCTCGCTAGAGATACAGATCTCTCCCGAGCGATCGTGAACAACCTCGGTTAGGAACAGGAGGAGAACTCATCCTAACGCGAGCACCAACTCGATAGAGATAAGATCTCTCTCGAGCGACCAGTTGACAACTCGACTCGAATAAGATCTTCTCCGAGCGACCGAATCAACCTCGGCTAGAGATAAGATCTCTCCCGATGCGACCGCCTGAACAACCTCGGTAGGAACAGGAGGAGAACCTCGTCCTAACGCGGACGCGCGCACCTCGGCTGCAGGAGATAGATCTCCCCGAGAGAAGCTCGGCCATGGGAGATGAAGATCTCCCCGAGCGCGCACCTCGGCTGCAGGAGATAAGATTCTCCCCCGAGGGAAGCTCGCGCCGAGGAGATAAGATCTCCCCCGAGCGCAGCACCAAACCTCGGCTAGAGATGAGATCTCTCCGAGCAACCGAATCAACCTCGGCTAGAGATAAATCTCTCCGAGCGATCGGAAACAATCTCGGTTAGGAACAGGAGGAGAACCTCGTCCTAACACGAGCACCAACCTCGGCTAGAGATAAGATCTCTCCGAGCGACGAATCACCTCGGCTAGAGATAAGATCTGTCCCGAGCGAACCGTGAACAACCTCGGTTAGGAAAGGAGGAGAACCTCGTCCTAATGCGAGCATCAAACCTCGGCTAGAGATAAAGATCTCTCCCGAGCGACCGTTGTCAACCTCGGCTAAGAGATAAGATCTCTCTCGAGCGATCGTTGACAACCTCGGTTAGGAACAGGAGGAGAACCTCATCCTAACGCGAGCGCGCACCTCGGCTGCAGGAGATAAGATCTCCCCCGAGAGAAGCTCGGCCGCGGGAGATAAGATCTCCCCCGAGCGCGCACCTCGGCTGCAGGAGATAAGATCTCCCCCGAGGGAAGCTCGGCCGCAGGAGATAAGATCTCCCCCGAGCGCGAGCACCAACCTCGGCTAGAGATGAGATCTCTTCCGAGCAACCGAATCAACCTCGGCTAGAGATAAGATCTCTCTCGAGCGACCGGAACAATCTCGATTAGGAACAGGAGGAGAACCTCATCCTAACACGAGCACCAACCTCGGCTAGAGATAGATCTCTCCCGAGCGATCGAAACAATCTCGGTTAGGAACAGGAGGAGAACCTCGTCCTAACATGAGCACGAACCTTGGCTAGAGATAAGATCTCTCCCGAGCGACCGTGAGACAACTTGGTTAGGAACAGGAGGAGAACCTCGTCCTAACGCGAGCGCGCACCTCGGCTGTAGGAGATAAGATCTTCCCGAAGAAGCTCGGCCTCGGGAGATAAGATCTCCCCCGAGCGCGCACCTCGGCTGCAGGAGATAAGATCTCCCCCGAGGGAAGCTCGGCTGCAGGAGATAAGATCTCCCCCGAGCGCGAGCACCAACCTCGGCTAGAGATGAGATCTCTCCCGAGCAACCGAATCAACCTCGGCTAGAGATAAGATCTCTCTCCGAGCGACCGGAACAATCTCGATAGGAACAGGAGGAGAACCTCATCCTAACACGAGCACCAACTCGGCTAGAGATAAGATCTCTCCTGAGCGACCTGGAACAACGTCGGTTTAGGAACAGGAGGAGAACCTCGTCCTAACGCGAGCACCAACCTCGGCTAGAGACGAGATCTCCCCCAAAGAGCTTCGGCTGCAGGAGATAAGATCTCCCCCGATGCACCACTTCAACCTCGGCTGCAAGAGAGGAGGTCTCCCTCGAGTCGACTTCAGCTGATGAAGACAATGTCGCCCCCGAGGAGCTCAAATCCGACCTCGACCGTAGGAGGCGAGATTTACTTCGGCTTCAACATCAGCTTCATCGACTTTAGCTGGAAATGAGTTCCATTTCAACTCCAAACATCGACTGAAGATGAGGTCTCCCCCAAGCCTCAGCCTCAACTTCAGCGTCAATATTGGCTGGAGATGAGACCTCCCCCGAGCTTCAGCTGCAACAAATGCGGAGCCTGGAAGAAGACTTCGGCAGTCGCCTGTTTTGGTACTCCCTTCCTTCAATTTTTGAACTCGGGAGTGGGGGGGCTACTGTTGGGGATAAATCCCGCTCCTGCCGAAGCCCGGCCCGATGCTCGGCCCAATGCAACCAGTAGCCGCTGAAGAGCTTTAGCGCCAGGCGCCAGGCCGAGCCCCTACCATGTCCGGACTGCCGAACTGCCTAGAGGCCGAACTCCCACCGCCAGCCGAACTTCCTGACGGCCGAGCTCCTTGGACTCCAAGCGGCAGGACTTCTTCGGGAGACGGACTCCTCCCAGACGCCCGTTCGGCCATCCGAGCTCCTCCCGGGTTTTCCCTTCAGCCGAACTCTCCTACAAGTCCGAACCCATTCAGACCCCACGGCCGAACTCCTTCGGACCGACTTCAGGCGAGCCCAAGTGGCCGAACCCCTTCGGACCGACCCTAGGCGACCGAACTCCTCAGCGAGCCCTGGCCGAACCAACTAGCAACCGAAGTCCTTCAACTGGCCAGCCGAGCTTCTTCGGGCCTCTCAGCGGTCGAACTCCTCGGCAATCATCCCACGGCCGAACTCTACAGATGGCCGACCCTTCAGCCAGACGAACTCCCCCAGCTTCCCCTTCAGCCGAACTCTGTTACAAGTCCGAACTTTTCTGGACGAACTGTCGCCTGCAACAAGACCGGACGACGCCTTCCTCTCCGTACCGGACTCCATGCGGCCGACGACTCGCCAGTATGGCTCCCACGATCCACCGGACGACGCCTTCCTCTCCGTACCGGACTCCATGCGGCCCACGACATGCCAGTATGGCTTCCACGATCCACCGGACGATGCCATCCTCTCCGTACCGAACTCCATGCCGCCTAACGACTCTCTGCCGGACGGCATGACCGTCATCATCAACTAAGCTCCGCTATAAAAGGACCCCTCCAGATACGCCATGGGAAGCTCTCTGAACTCTCGACTCTCTAAGCTCTCCTCCTCATCTCTAAGCTCCGGAACCCATTTCGAGCACTCCATTACTGTTGGCCGAAAATTGACTTGAGCGTCGGAGGGTCCTGCCGGAGCCGCCCCCCCACCGGTTCCGGACGGGACTTCGTTTTGCAGGTCCCCGGCGGCGACCTCGGCGGTCTCGACTCCAGCGACCTCCGACGAGGATGGATTTCTGCACCAACAATATGTATGAGACTAGATGTGATATACTCACTATGAGTAGTGAGTAGATACCAATTTGATCTAAGAGAGAACCACTAAAAAATGATCAAAACCATCCTTAAGTATTTAAGAATTACTAAGGACCACTGGCTGATCTATGATGAGTTAGATCTAAAACTTATGGGATTTATAGACTCTAACTTTCAATCTGACCATGATGACAGCAAAAGTGTGTCAGATTATATCTTTACCTTGAATGGTGGAGCTATTTATTGAAAGAGTTTCAAGTAGTACACTATGGTAGACTCAATATGTGAGATAGAGTACGTTGCGACATTCAATGCTATGAAAGAAGCTGTGTAGCTAAGAAAGTTCATCACCAAGCTCGAAGTAGCATCCTTCCTAGATGGTCTGGTCTTGCTCTACTATGACATCATTGAAGCAATTGCTCAGGCAAATAAATCAAAAACATATCAGCAGACAAAGCACATACTGTACTGCTACCACCTGATCCAAAAGATCATGGATCGAGGTGAGTCGACCTTCAGAAGATCGATGAAAAGAAGAACCCAACCAAACTTCTTATTAAAGCTTTGGCAATAAAGGAGTCCAACAACCATAAGTCGAAGATGGATATTAGATACTGTACCGAATGGCTTTAGGACAAGTGAAAGTTGTTGAAAAATATGTTCTAAAGCCAATCGTCAGCCTATTGATGGTTATGCTATTTTATAAATATAAATAATTTATTAATAAATAAAATATTTATTCTAAAATTTTTCATCATAAGTTTATATTTTTTAATGAACTTCTATATTATGATGAAATTCTTAGGACTATTTAGATTTGATAAAGAGAGGATTTATCGATTAGTTCTTAAAACTATTTACAATCAAATGATACATTGTTAATCAGGATGATAACATTTATCGAGTATGGGTCATTATGTACCATATAGATTGGTTGTCTTCTTAATCAAGAAGTATGGAGACATTAGTATGGCATACAGGTAAGATGTAGGGATACATCGTCACTGAACATGACCAACTTTGGAGCATTCTACTATCAAGAATTGCTCTAATGGGATATGGGTATAAGTGTTCCTTGGACTTGAGATCGCTACGATGGCTTGCAAGCAACTTGCTGTGCTTTGGTGCTTGACTATCTAAATTTCTAATTCAGTGATGAAAGATTTCTAGAAATAGTCAAGTACTTATAAAGTTAGTGAGTGAACAAAATGAAATTGACCACTCCAAGCATTTGGACATAATACAGCACTATATTTCAATATAGCAAAATCTTAGCTAGAATAATCCATGAGATGAATTTGGTATTTTGAAAAATAATGTGGATAACTTATTCAGGGTTGATAGTTAAATCCTAAGTTATCCTATGAGCATTTATGATCAAAGGGATGAATTATATGAAAACCATATCCACATGGGTTCTAAGAGTATTGCTTTCTACATTCGACCTATCCGACTATCAGATACCATTGCTAGATAGTTACTTTAATTAGTATAGAAATTTATTATGATGCTATTAGCTTAGATTCAAACCGATGGGGTCACATACATTAGAGATTTTGATCTGATCGGATGGTTGATCACTGATTAAGAATCCTTTTAGAGTCAAACAATCAATATGATTGATGTTTGACCTAGTATAAGTATTATAAGAAGATCGAATGGCAATCAAATTACTAATTAGCTTAATTCGATTGATTAATTAAGCAAAGATCAAGTCTAATTAAATATGATTAAATTAGATTTGGTTTGGGCTTGATTGGATCAAGTCCAATTGGTTTATTAAATAAGCCAATTATAAGAGAGAACAATTCCCAATTGAACTAGGACTTGAGTACACTTAATTTTTAATGCAACTAAAAAATTTAACTAAAATTAAATTATATTTACTTTGATTTAATTTGATTCTTAATTGGGTTAGGAATACCATTAATTAGGTTGCATCAAGATCTATTTTAATTAGGCTAAAGACTTGGTTTGACTAATTGAAGCATGAAATCCTAGTCTGACTAAGACTCCTCTCTTGTGCCACCTTCCCTTTCTCCATGCCTTTCCTATGGATTTTTTTGTGAAAAATTGATTTCTAGAAAGGTTTCATGTATATCCTTGCCCCCATATCCCTCTTAGATGGTTTGTGGTTTTGGATTTGATCAAAACTAAGAAGTAGTGATGTTTAAACTCTATTTGATAGAGTTTGGACAAATCCAAAACTCTTGTCCACTATGGTGCCAATTAATCTATTTTTTTCTAAAATTTTTATGAAAAAAAAAGGATTTAATTGGGCAGCAAATATCTATAATCCATGCTAAAAGAGTTTGAGGAGAGACCCAACAGCTGAGTGGCCCAATCCTTATCCTATTTGGACTCTCTATCTAGGTGTTTGACCTAGACAGGGACTCTTCTCTAACTCTCTATTTAAAGGCAGTTAACCCATGAAATTTTGAGATGTTTTAGACCTGAGAGAGAGAGCTTGGGCATGGATACCTTGGGCATATCAGGGTTATGGGCATGGGATTTTGTAAAGGCACAAATTGTTGTGCCTAGGTGAGCGCAAAGGGCCTAGAGAAGAAGGGTCTTCTCTAGGATTTTTGTTTCAAATTTTCTTCCACCAATTTTTGAGAGAAGAATGTGGAAAGAAAGCTTCTTCATGATCCTTCCTTCTCCTCCTTTGATCTATGAAGAGTTCAAGTCAATTGAAGAAGGAGATTTGGCATCAATCGTCCACGAAGAATCAGTGCAATGCTAGCATACTATGCTAATTTCCTGATTGCTGGACTTCGAATCATGATCGAAACTTTGTGTAGACTTCTCATAGAGGTCGGATGTGTGTACATCTCAAAGCAATAATCTTAGCCTCAAATTAGCAAGTTGAGATCCTGACTTGAGAAAGGTAAGAGAGATTCGATCCCTTTCTCCTACTAGATTAGATCTAGTTTTCCTATTTGACGTTGATATGTTCAACATCATGGATTTGTATTTTATTTAATTTTTAGATTTATATGCATGCTTTAATCATATCATTAGATCATAGATCTAGGATTTATTTGCATATTTAATTAGGTTGACTTAAATCAAATTTAGGACTGGGTCCAAATGGATTTGACCTAGTGTACAAGAGAATCCTAGTTAGACTAGGATTCCATCTTCTCCCTTGCGCCACTTTAGAAAGCCCACGCCACATATTCATTTCTAGATTTCTACGTGATTTATTCCTCACCTAGGAAAGGTCCCCATGCCCTCTTAATCAGATGGTTTTGATTTAGTATTTGACTTGGTCAAATTAGGTAAGTGGTTAAGTCATGGATTCTATTAGATAGAGTCCATGTAATCCAAAACACGTCCCCTCTCTTTGTGAATTAATTCCCATGCAATCTCTTATTTTGTCACACCTTTGTTTCTTATTTTTGTACATGGAATGAGAAGGGTTCACGCCAGATTTTGTGGGAGGGGTGTCCAAGAGTTGGACGACCCATAGGATTCCATATAGTCATAAAAATTAGGTTTGACCTAGTCTTAGAAGGGTGGTTGAGGGACACCAAATTTAGAGGAGTTTTAGGTGTGAGAAATCTCTATTCATTCCATGATATTTTTAGATGAAATAGAAAGAAAGACATTGAGATTATGTTGGGAATTGTGTTCCAAAGCCAATCATCAGCCTGTTGATGGTTGAGATATTATAATTAATTTATTAATTAATAAAAAATATTTTGGCATCTTTTTTCATCATAAGTTTACATCTTCTAATAAACTCCATTGTTGTGATGAAGTTTCTAGGACTATTTAGTTTTGATAAAGAAAGAATTTATCGATTAGTCCTTAAATTTGTTCACGACCAAATGATAATCTGTTAATTAGGATGACAGCGTCTATCAAGCATAGATCGCTATATGCCATATTAGTTGGTGGTCCTCTTAACCAAGGTGTGTGATGCAGGATAGTCTAAAAAAAAAAAAAGAGAAAAGACCAAGCTTCCTTTCATTCATCAACAATAAATCATGTTTGACCGTGGCACATTATTCCCAGGACAGATAGTAGAGTTGCCTATACTCTGCTCAGGAGATATGACTGATTAACACAGGACCAAAGCACGATCAATCTAAATGATGCTAATGAATGTCATTTTAGAGATCAGTAAATAACTAGCAATAATAAAGTAAATAGATAGATAGCATAAATTAAACATGCTCATGAATAATTATAAAAAAAAAAATATAAATGGAATGAAGGATAGCAAGAAATTAAGTCCGTAAGAAAATCCAAAAAAAAGATAAGAAGAATTTGGATCGTGGTAGTTAAGAAACCATCATGATTAGAACTCTTAATCTTTTAATCAAGCAGATCTATCGATAAAGAACTGGGTCTTTACCAACATCGAATCTGAAAAAAATAAGTAAAAATCAATGATCAGTTGAGAAGGAATGAAGGTCCTTGTCAATGTTTGATCTGTAGAATAGTAGGTCACTTTTCTCTCTCTGCATGATAGATGAAAGTCTTGGAGGAGACAGATCTTCTTTTGGTAGAATAGGCTTATGTAGGTAGATGGTGAAGACAAATCGAGGTCGTAGAAATGCTAAATCTGAAGAAATTGAAGGTTAAAGAGATAGAAAAAGGTGGGCCTCACACCCTCCCCTCGTGGAGCAATTTTGGATGTCACACCCTCTCCCTCTTGGAGCGACCAACACAAGTATTTATAGAAATTATATGTGATTCATTCATTTATTCATTGTCTCATTCATGAAAGATACATGGGTTTATATAGGACCCTAGGGATCCTATTTCTTTAGGAATCCTATTCTCTTTACAAGAAAAAAATCAATCCTCCCAACAAAAAAGTAAAATATTATGTATGATTTTCAAATACAATAATATATCATATCTATCTTTTATGGAACCATAGGAAAGAAATCAGCCTTTCAACAAAATAAGTAAGAAATCAAGAACTCTTAAGAAATCTTAAGAAAGAAAAGAAACTCCATGTAGATGCTTGATGCCTGACACAACTTGGCATGAGGATCCTTGGGCATGGCACATGCTAGCGTGTGTATTTTCTTCCTAGTTATGTGGAGGGTGGTGGCTCAAAAGATGATGTGGACCAAGCCTACTTCTTTATGATGGTCTCTTTTCAAATAAAATTCAATCCAAAATAAATCCAAGTATGGTCCTATGGACCCAAAACTACTGCATCAAAAAAACTAATTGACTAAATCAAAATGTCTAGAACAAAATAACTGAAGTAGAGTTATTCTGATATGGCTTCTTCAATCCAAATTGAATCTAAATTATATTGCTGACTTTTGATGGCTCTGATGTTCGCACCAATTCTCCCAGGGTGGGGAGAACTTGACCTTATCGAGTGGGGGTTGATTCCGCTCTTATGACACTCAAGCAAATTGAGATCAATATGTTGTAGCTCTTCTCGAGTGATCCAAGTATCCTTGGACTCTGATCGACCTCGCCATCTAACTAAGTACCACTGATAGCGTCGGCTTTGGGTGGAGATGATCTGCTCATCTAAAATTCTCTCGATCTGATCATGCTTTGACATTTTGGCTGGCAGACATTCGAATATAGGCTCTCTCTCAAAGGTTGGTTCAGGCTCAAATGGCTCACTAGGTATCCAAGTTAGTTCTTTATAGGCGACGAGATCTGCAACGTTAAAAATAGAGCTAATCCCAAAATCAGAAGGTAAGTCCACTACATATGTATTTAGTCTGATCTTCCTTAAAATCTTAAATGGACCTGCTCCTCGAGCATGTAACTTCTTGATAGTTCTTGGTAGAAATCATTCAGGCCTTATTCGAACCATCACATAGTCTCCTTCCACAAACTCTTGGACATGTCGATGAGCATATGCATTCTATTTATAAACTTTATTACTAATACTAATTTTTTTATTGATCTCTTTATGTAAACTCTTGACTTGCTGTGCAAATGACTCCGTAGATTCAAAAATTATAGTATGCATGGACAGTGGGATAAGGTCTATTAGTTTTCTAGGTTGATATCCATGAACTACTTTCTTGGGATGATCTATCTTAGGATCCTCAGGAATTTCTCTCGCAGCAATCATCTAAACTGGTGATCCTTTACTCACGGTCATCTCTAATTCCTTAACACCTATCAGATGGAGGCTTTTCTTTTTGAGGTTTTCTTTTGGATCATCATCTATCTTTCTATTGGTAGCCTTAGGTGGGGAAGGACTGATCGTGATCTTCTTACCCTTATGAGTGAAACTATAGGAGTTGGTTTGGCCATAAATTGTAACATCATTATCAAATAGTCAAGGCCGACTTAATATGATACTTTCGACTTTCATGGGTAAGACATCACACTAAATATGATCCTGATAAGAATAGAGCTAGATGGAAACACAGCATCTAAGTTTGATGGAAATAGAGGAGGAATCTATCCAAAACACACGATATGGGTTGGGATGATCTACAGGAGCTAATCCTAATCACTTAACCATGTCGATGGAGATGACGTTGATACAACTACCACTATCAATGATCATCTTATAAATTTTATCGCTAAATTTTATGAAGGTATGAAAAATAGAGGTCCTACGCCAGTCTTTATTCTCCTTAGTTTGTGCTAGAACATACCTAATGACTCCAAGCCTAAGATCTGACTCCAGTGCAACAAAACTTAAGATTTTCTCAATACTCTCAAACTACTCGACTAAGTCTGGATCAGCTTTATAAACTTCCTCCTCAATATTTTCTAGAGTTCTCTCTTCTAATTCTTCAATAAATAACGATCGCTTGGGATATTGTACAGCAAAATGACCGTAACCATGGCACTTGAAGCAATGTGATCGAGAACTACTTTTCGTAGATAACTCTCCTGTAACTCTTTTTTCTTTATCTTTTTTTCTCATAATAGGATTTGTAGGTGGAGGTCCATTACTAGGAGTTTGGGTAGTATTGGGTGTCGATCCAGAAGGGATTACTCAGCTAGGTTCAAGATGATGGATGGTCGAATACCTAAAAAATCTCTCAATATCTAGGGCAAGTTGATAAGCTTGTTTTAACATGGTTACCTTTCGTAAAAAGAGCTCATGCTAGATATCTTCTCGTAATCCAACTCTAAATCTAGATAAGGTAATAATTCTATCTTCAGTTACTCCACATCTCATAAGGTACTCATTAAATCTCATGATGTACTCTATGACTGATCTATTTTCTTCAGTAAGTCTCTACCACTGATCTAAAAGTCTTTGTTGGTAGGAGGAGGGGAGGTATTTTTCTTTGAGTTTCTCCTTTATTTTATCATAGGTTTCTATCAAATCTTGTCTTCTCTGATTACGAAGATGTTCAACATTTTTTCAATAAAGTTGGGCTTGCCTAACCAACTTAATCCTAACAAACCTAACTCTCCTTGCTTCAGATATTTCGTACCATTCAAAATAGTGGTCCATGCTCGATTTCCAATCTAGGTACTCTCTTGGATCTAGACAACCATCAAAACTTGAAACTTCGATCTTCACATTCCTAAGGACATGCTCATCCTGGTCGAACTGGTTATGATGGAGGTGTGCTGCTATAGATCGATCTAGATCGAGGTTCCTTCTTCTCTATCCTATAGATAGTTGGGGAGACTCAGGTTTAGGTTGTCTTTGCCTAGTTTCTTCTAGTACTGTTATTCTTTCACTCATGGTTTTCATAAAATCTTTTATGTCATCAAACTTCTTAGTCAGGGCATTAATGATGGCTCCTGTATTGGGATTCATGTTGGTTCTGGGTGAAAAAGTAGGATGTTGATACTGGGTACCTGATCTAGTAGTCATGAAACTCTAGGATACAGGAATAAGATGTAGTAAGAAAGAAGAAAAGATGCTGGAAAGTAAATTACGAATTTTAAATTATGAAAATTTAACTTGCAGGAATTTTAAATTGCAGAATTTAAATTAAAGCCCTAACCAATTCAGCTCTGATACCAAATTGATGCGGGACAGCCTAAAGAAAAAAAAAGAGAAAAGATCAAGCTTTCTTTCATTCGTCAATAATAAATCACATCCGACCGTGGCACATTATTCTCAGGACAGACAATATAGTTGTCTATACTCTGCTCAAGAGGAGTGACTGATTGACACAAGACCAAAGCATGATCAATCTAAATGATGCTGATAAATGCCAGTTTAAAGATCAGTAAATAACTAGCAATAATAAAGTAAATAGATAAATAGCAAAAATTAAACATGCTCATGAATAATTGCAAAAAGAAAAATATAAATGGAGTAAAGGATAGCAAGAAATTAAGCTCGTAAAAAAATCCAAAAAAAAAATTAGAAGAATCTGGATCGTGGTAGTTAAGAAACTACTCTGATTAGGGCTCTTAATCTTTTAACCAAGTAGATCTATCGATAAAGAACTAGGTCTTTACCAACATTGGATTTGAAAAAAAAAAGTAAAAATCAAAGATCAGTTGTGAAGGAATGAAGTTCCTTGTCAACATTTGATCTGTAGAATAATAGATCACTCTTTCTCTCTCTGCATGATAGATGAAAATCTTGGAGGAGACAGATCTTCTTTTAGTAGAATAGGCTTATGTAGGTAGATGGTGAAGATGAATCAGGGTTGTAGGAATACTGAATCTCAAGAAATTGAAGGTTATAAAGATAGAAAAAGGTGGGCCTCACACCCTCTCCTCATGGGGTAATTTTGGATCTCATAGCCTCTCCCTCTCGGAGTGACCAACACAGGTATTTGTGCAAATTATAAAGTGATTCATTCATTCATTGCCTCATTCATGAAAGATACATGGATTTATATAGGACTCTAGGGATCCTATTTCTTTAGGAATCCTATTCCATTTACAAGAAAAAAATCAACCCTCCCAACAAAAAAGTAAAATATTATGTATGGTTTTCAAATACAATAATATATCATATCTATCTTTTATAGAACCATAGGAAAGAAATCAGTCTTTTAACAAAATAAGTAAGAAATCAAGAACTCTTAAGGAATCCTAGAAAAAAAAAGAAACTCCATGTGGGCCCTTGGTGCCTGGCGCAACTTGGCATGAGGATATTTAGGCATGGCATATGCTGGCGTGTATATTTTCTCCCTAGGCGTGTGGAGGGTGGTGGCTACAAAGATGACATGGACCAAGCTTGCTTCTTTATAATGGTCTCTTTCCAAATAAGGCTCAATCCAAAATAAACCCATGTATGGTCCTATGGATCCAAAACTAAATGCATCAAAAGAACTAATTGATTAAATCAAAAGGACTAGAACAAAATAATTGAAGTAGAGTTATTTTGATATGGCTTCTTCAATCCAAATTGAATCTAAATTATGTTGCCGACTGCTAGTAGCTCTGGTGTCCACACTAGTGTGTGAAGACACTGGTATGGTATATAGGTGAGATGTATGGGTACATCATCATTGAACATGATCAACTTCGGAGCATTCTACTGTCAAGAATATCTCTGATGGGATATAAGTATAAGTATCCCTTAGACCTGAGATCATCTCAGTGAGTTGCAGGCAATCAACTGTGCATTGGTACTAGACTAATTAAATTTCTAATTTAGTAATGAAAGGCTTCTAGGCACAGTCAAGTACTTGCAAAGTTGGAGTGTGATCAAGATGGAATTAACCACTCTAAGAGTTGGAGAAGAATGTATCACTATATTTCAATATAGCAAAACCTTGCCCAGAATAATCCATTAGATGGATTTGGTATTTTGAAATATAATGTGGACAAGTTTATCAGAGTTGATAGTTGAACTCTGATGTGTTCTACGAGCATTGTGGTCAAGGGGATGAATTATATGGAAACTATATCCGCATGGGTTCTAAGGATGGTGTTCTACATGTTCGACCTATCCGACCGTCAGGTATCATTACTAGATGGTCACTTTGATTGGTATAAAAATTTATTTCTATACTACTGACTTAGGTTCAGACCTACGAGGTCACATATATTAGAGATTATGATCTAATCTGATGGTTGATTAACAATTAAGAATCATTCTAGGATTAAACAATTAATACGATTGATGTTTAACCTAGTGCAAGTATTACAGGAGGATCAATTAGTAATTGGATTGCTAATTAGCATAATTTGATTAAACCAGTAGGCTAAGATTAAGTCTAATTAAATATGATTTAATTAGATTTGATTTAGACTTGATTGGATCAAGTCCAATTGGTTTATTGGATAAGCCAAGTGCAAGGAAGAACTAGTCCTAGTCTAACTAGGACTCGGATTAACTTAATTTTTTAATTTAATTAAAAAATAAATCAAAATTAAATAAGACTTAATTTGATTTTACTAAGTTCTTAAATTGGTTAGGGCCTTATTTAATTAGGTTGGTTTAATCTTGATTTTATTTGGTTAAAAGATCTTGTTTTTCCTAGTAAAAATAGGAGTCCTAGTGTGACTAGGACTCCTATCTCCTTGCGCCACCAATGGTTCCTACGCCCCCCCCCCCTACCTATTTTTTAAGTACTTTTTGTGGAAAATCTCTTTCTTCCTGATTTTCATGCCCCCTCTCTCCCTCCAAGTCATATTTGGAAGTTAGGTGGAAGACCAAGTCAAAGGAGGAATTAGTTTTGCTTAGGATTCTATGAGATAGAATCCTTATTGACCAAAATATCTTTCCTTGAGTGCCATTCCCTCTTTTAATTAATTCTTCTCTTATTCTATTAAAATAATCTCTTTTCTTGCTGGTCCACACCAAAAGTTATGGAGGAGGTGCTTAAGAGTTGGGCGCCCCAACAACTTCCCACATTTAGATATTCCTAGTCTAGGAATTTAACCTAACTTAGACTCTTCTTTTTTCCTATTTATTGGATGAATTTTATTTTCATGAAATATAGAGCTTTGGGAGAGGTTTGGGGTATAGAAAAAATAGAGAAAGAGGATTCTTGGGCATAGGGGTTCCATAGGCACCAAACTAGGTGTCTAGGTGAGAGAAAAGAGAAGAAGAAGAGGGTCATCTTCTAGGGTTGTTTTATTTTCAATCTCTCCTCTTTTCTTTTGAGTTTTTTTGAGAGAGTCTCAGATCAGCAAACTCTCATCTTTCTTCTCATATTTTGGGGAGTCCAAATTTTGAAGAAGGAAGCATCAGATCGATCATCGAAGAAGGATCAGCACAGTACTAACATGCTATGCTGACTTCCTGCATCGAACTTTAGATCAGAGATCGTAGGCTCGTATGGATGACTCCTAGAGGCCGAACATGTGTACGACTCGTGACATCATCCTCGAGCTTGGATAAGCAAGTTAGAATATCTAAACTTGCTCAGGTAATAGATCTGATCTATAAACTTCATACCTACATTTGATGTAGTGTAGATCTAAGTTGATTTGATCAACCTTTTTCTTTCTTATTTGATTTTAATTTTTGATCTAATATCATGTCTTAATCATATAATAGATCTATGATTTACATATTTATATGATTATTTAAATAAATTTTAGATTTATTTAAGTCTTTCGCTATAAGATCTTGAAAAAGTTTCAAGATCTACTTATGAAATTCTAGATCTGGTTCCTTCAATTGGTATCAGAGCCTAAGTTCTTGTTACATGATTTTTGTACATGTCTAGATTATTTTTTAGATTAGATCTAATTTATAATCTAATTATTAAATTTAAAATTAAATATATATATATATATTTTAGATTGTACGGACTATCATAAGGTTGTTCTGCTGTAAGGTTTATCCCTTACAGTGAATAGGTTGTCCTAATATATACTGATCTAAAATATTGATCATAAAATTTTAGATTAGATCTAAGAGATTTTATTATCAGATTAAAAATATTTTAATCTAATTTTAATCATCATAAATGTGTTAGATTTGATCTGGGAAGATTTATAATTGATTATTATTGAAACTATTTCAATTACAAGAACCTATTTAGACTAGATCTAAAGTAGTTTTATGTTTATTTTACTTGCATATTGATTATGAATCAAACATGCAACTTGGTTGATAGAACCATGTTGTAAAAATATTTTACAAACATTAAAATCATTTTCGAAAAGTCGAACCCCAACCCTCAGCCCAAAACTTAATTAAGAATTAAGAAGTTGATTGATTAGTATCTAGGATTGTGAATTGAAGATCCTAAGACACAAATCATAACACATTGGGTTAAATGGATTAGTCGAGATTAGGTTCATTAATTGGGTTAGACCTAGGGTTAGATTAAAGAATGGACTTAATTAGAGAATTGACTAAATCTAATCAATTATTGTCTTAGATTAGGTCAAGGATTCTCTAGATCAATTACAATAATTGTAGTTGATCAAGTCCATGTCTTTAACAAGACTCAAGATGGACCTGATTCTTGACTACGCGGTCTAGTATGAACTATTAGGTTGATCTAATTGAAACTAATTAAACCAGTTGATGTCTAAGATAAACTAGACTAGTGGATTTTAATTGGCAGCCTGCTTACCTGATCATTTTTGATGGTATCTAAGGCAAGCCTGGTAGATCCTTCCACTGATCGAACTTACCTGACCTCTTGATGAGACTATGTTTTGATTGGATCGCTTGACTATTCGAGCAAACCCATGTCAGCTAGGTAAATCAGTTTGATTGATTTAGGTGCTCCTAGACCAGCCTATTAATGGTCTTCCTTAAGATGACTTGGTGAAGTTAGTGGGAGGATCATGACAAGCTGGTTAATTAGACCTACTCACTTCTATAAATAAATCTTCTAAAATTATTAGGTCCCTAAAATAAAATAGTTATATGATAACTGGATTATAGCCTTCCATTAAAGTGGATGATAATGGATCCATCAGTTGGATAATCATTCGAGGCCCAAAGGCCTGATGCATATCGGTTGATGAAATTATCATTCATTATATGATCTCTTGGACACATCTTTCTAAATGATGGTCAGGTGGGCCAATCAAAGTTAGGCCTGATCATTTATTCGTTGGATGGACCAAGTATGGTCATGTTAATGGTTGGACTTAACTGGATCCTTTTCTGAGAAGGCCAAAGCCAACTGATCAGGGCCCAGGGCAAAATTTAATTACTAAAAATTGTTTGAAGAAATAATTGGTTATGAACCTATCCTTAGATATACATGAGTGGGCCAACCAAAGTTGGGCTCGTGTACAGTCTATATGGATTCTAGTACCTACTAAGAAATTAGGGTAATTCCTTGAATTGAAGGTAGAGGCTACCAATTTGAAAAAAGTAGTGGAAGAAATCTTTTGATTAAAGTCTAAATCTTTAGGTTTAATGAATCAATTACTAATTAGATTTTGGTTTTTCTTTGTGCAGACATGGACATTTCTCTATTGCTTCGATCATTGTTGGATAATGATAAATTTGTGGGATCCAACTTCGGTAGCTGGTATCGAAAGTTGAAGATTGTTCTGAAGTATGAATGGATCCTATATGTGCTGATGGATCTAGCACCTAAGGAGCCAGCTACCAATGCACGTGAAACAATCAGAGACACTTATTAGAAGTGGGATAATGATCGAACCATGGTGCACTGTATTATGCTGGCTGTGATGAATGACGAGTTTAGTCACAAGTTTGAGATAGCTCAGGCAAACAAAATGCTCCAAGTGTTGGAGGATACTTTTGGCACACCCGATGATGTTGAGAGGCATAAGACTAGTTGTGCCATCTTCAACGCTAGAATATGGGATGGTGCCTCTATCACTGATCATATATTGTACATGATCAAGCTGATAGAGCGCTTGAGCAAGCTCGGCTTTCTTTTACACAAACAACTTGAAAAAGATGAAAAACTGAACTCACTGCCCAAGTCTTATCTCCCATTCCTTACACATTATAGAATGTCAAGCCTAAAGTAAACTACCATGGCTTACTGGGGTTACTTTAGAACTTTGAGAAGGATCACCAGCTCCATAAAGAGTCGATGAACTTAGTGGAAGGTTCATCTTCTCATTCTCGATCCTTTGGAAAAAGAAAGAAGAACAAGAAGAAGAAAGCCAAGAAGGTGCATGTTCATGCGAGGACACTTGTGCAAGCTCAAACTCCAAAGACCAAGCCCGATAAGAGTCAAGCCGAATGCTTCTTTTGCAAGAAGTAAGGGCACTGGAAGAGGAACACTCCTTAGTACATTGCCTCCCTGAACCTAAATAGACAGAGAAAGAAGCAAGCTATTGCTGGGCAAGATATTTATATGATAACTTCTTATAATTTCTCTATTTATGATATTACTGACTGGGTATTGAATATCGGTAGCCCTTACCGTATTTGCAATTTATTGTAGGGATTGCAGGTTAGTAAAAGATTCAAGCAAGGTAAGAGATTCCTGAATGTTGGAGATGGAAGACCAGTTCTAGCTTTAGGATTTTTGAAACTTATATTTGAATCTCATACCATTATTCTTAGTGATTATCATTTCTATCCTAGTTTCTTTTTAAATATCATTTCTGTAGGCCTTTCGTCCATCAATAATTATAAAATTTCAATAAAGAAATGAGTTTATAATGTCATTATGAATGGTGTTACTGCTTTCTATGGATAATTGAATAATGGGGTATATAAGTTATCAGAACCTATTAATATAGTCTATTCTACTGACAAGCATTCTAGATTAGATAGTGTATTAAATATCTACTTATGATACTATAGGATAGGTCATATAAATATGAATAAGATAAATAGGTTGACTCAGGAGGAAATCCTCGAAGTTAATGATTGTGAATCACTTCCAACCTATGAGTTCTGTCTGCTTGAAAAAATGACCAAGTCATCTTTCACTAAAAAAGATGAGAGAGCCAATGAGCTCTTAGGTCTAGTACATACTATGCATGTGGACCAATGAGCACAAGTGCTAGAGGTGGATATGTCTACTTCATCACTTTCATAGATAATCTATCCAGATATGGATATGTCTATCTAATGAAACATAAGTCAGATTCTTTTAAAATGTTCAAACGATTCCAAAGTGAAGTAGAAAAATAAACAAAAAAGAGTATTAAAACTCTTCGATTTGATCGAGGAGAAGAATACCTTTCTAGTGAGTTTCTCACATATCTAGGAGAGAATAGAATTCTCTCCTAATGGACTCCTCTTGGAATACAATAGCATAATGGTGTGTCTGAAAGGAGGAATCGGACTCTGCTAGATATGGTCCGATCCATGATGGAATTTGCCAGCTGCCGATATCCATCTAAAGATATGCACTCAAATCGGCTTGTTATCTATTAAATAGAGTTCCAAGTAAGTCTGTAGTTAAAACCTCATATGAGATATGGATAGGACATCAGCCAGCACTTTCACACCTTAAGATTTGGGGGTATCCGGTTTATGTCAAACGATTAGTTACAGACAAACTTAGACCTAGGTCTGATAAGTGTACATTCATAAGATATCCAAAAGAGACCAAAGGATATTATTTCTACCATGCTAATGAACAAAAGATGTTCGTCGGCCTTAGGGCAACCTTTTTGGAAAAAAAGTTTCTTGATGAAGAAATTGTTGCCTCTAAGATTGAGCTTGATGAAGTTCAATAGGTAGAAAGTCCGACACAGAATGTTGAACCTAAGTGGAATTTGATCAGATCAGATCTGAAGCCTAGTAAACCCACACCATTAAGGCGATCTGATGGAGTACCCCATCATTCGAATAGATACTATGGATTCTTAATCTGGTGATGGATCCCATCGAACTCGACTGAGGAATGATGAGGACCCGATCCACTTTATATAAAATGCGATGCAAGAGATTGATCCTGATAAATGGCGTAGAAAACTTCCTGGGATTCGAAATGAATTTCAAATAGAAGGTCAATATGGATAACTGGTACATATAGTTGTATACCACCCACCCTGAGGGGTATCCCATTGGATAGTAAATGTTTTCAAAGGAAAGGGGGGCAGAACGGGAGAAGGTGAGAGAACCCTATAAAGGCTCATCCTGTTGCCTAAGCGGTAGTCACTCAATGTTATGGTTTAACTCAGACGAGATGTTCTCGATCTATGGCAATGCTCCAAGTCCATTGCAGAGAATCGAATGGATCTTTGCCATTGACTCATTTACAGCCCCTCTGATGGGTTGCCAACCATATACTGCTGGAGGCATTGTCCACTTCTGGTTTGGATCTGCACCCTATGGATGTTGAAGACAAGCGTGTTCCATTGGAATGTATTTTGCTTGATGGAGCATTTAAAGCATGGGTGTTCGAGAGAGTGTATATGATATTCATATCTGAAGGATACTAAGTTTCACTA
The DNA here is from genome assembly GCA_006176705.1 of Cocos nucifera. NCBI lineage: Eukaryota > Viridiplantae > Streptophyta > Magnoliopsida > Arecales > Arecaceae > Cocos > Cocos nucifera. The sequence goes on along the minus strand of QRFJ01000438.1, from coordinate 183,868 downwards.
TTTCCACGATCAGCAAGCAAAGATTCATCTTTAATTATACGTTGCATGGATACCTCCATCGCTTATCCAGAGAGAGATGGTCTTCCATTTGGTGACATGTATGTGAGTGATTGAAGTAGGGTTCTATGATGGATCATGACATAAGTTCTCATTTTCCTCACAGATGTTCGGACCAACAATGCATTTAGATAAAGTGATCAAAACATATGGCTTTCGTTAAGAACGGAGAAAGAGAGGGAAATCCTGATTTCCCGGTCCAGGTTCGTCAGATCTGATTAGATCAAGAGATATATTTCAAAAATTTTTCTCTTGATCTTAATCAGATCTTGATATGTTTCAGATCTGATTCTTTTATTTTAATAAATAAAATAAAATAAGATAAATTAAATCAAATTCAATTTACCCTGATCTGGGTAATCCTATTACCCTGTAGATGATCCTGATTGCAGCGGAAGGTTCTGGATCTAAGCTACGCAAGCGCCTGGCCTCTACCGGTATCCACTCGGGTTGGGATCTGGAGAACCTCTTCTTCTCTATCACACCTCCAAAAATTAGATCTGGATCTGATCTGGAGAATCTTCAAAACTCTTTTGAAGATCTGCAGTCGTCCTTTTTGCAGCAGCGCAGCAGCCTTCTTGCTTTTGATCGCCTTTCCTTTGATCTGAATCGCACCAAAACTAAATCCAAAATACTTTTGGACGTGGAGAGCAAGGGGAGAAGAGACTATGGCGCGTGGAGAAGGAGGGAGAGGTAAGCCTTGGGGCATGGGAAATCTCATTGGAATTAGGGTTGGGCGGCAGGGTCTTATTTATAAGACCTCTTTGTGATCCAACTCCCTTCCTCTCACCAATCACACCCTTTGTGAAATCAGATCTAAATCTGATTGGTTGGAATAGAGACCCCTGGATTCCTCCTTAGAGGGTGCCTAAGACCAGTCAAACTGGATTCTTAGTAGAACTCTTATGGAATCCAAAAGGGAGGTGGAGTCCTTGTCCAACAAGGACTCCTAGGCGCCTCCTACTTGGGCTCACGCCACCCTTGGCGTGCGCCCTTCTCCTTGCCAAGTTCTGGCAGGGGGACAGGCCCCACCAGCTCTCCAATAGGTGCATGACATGTGGTCAAAAGTCAAAGGGTGAATGGTCAACGTTTGACCAGTCAAAGGTAGACTTTTGACCAAAGTCAAAGAACAAGAAATGGCAGGTGACCAAAAATGGCAGGTAATGTCTTACAAATAAGACAACCTATTCTGACTTGGACAACCTCCAGTCAGACCATATGAAGGCCTCTGATTGAGCACAAACTCCTTTGGCTCAGTCAAGACAACTTATTAATGATAGTAAAAGAAGAACGTTAGGTTCAATCGAGTGCTAGCACGATTTCCTTGAACCTAATTGAATCTCATTCAGATCAATTGAACTAGATCAGTTCAATTGATGATCACCAGACTCAAACCCTTGTTTGTGTGACCCAGTTAGGTTCAGTTCTGTATGGCAATGGGATATGTCATGATCTCTATCATAGACATCATCGAAACTCCTTTCGATGGATCAGAACTCTTCTGATTCGAATAGCTAGAATGATCGATCATCTAAATCATTCTAATTGCTCCCAAAATCCACCAGTGACACCTAGCAGTATATGGTGGCAACCCATCAGAGCTGAATGTGAACCTCTTCGTGCAGCTACCTGTGTGATTAAGTTCTTCTATCTTGAGCCCCGATCAGATTAGGGTTAAGGTGAACTCGTCAAACCCTAGTCTCTGTCATATGATGTAATCATTCGATTCGAGTCCAATGTGAAAATCTAAATAGAAACTCTTTCTATTATTTCACTCTGCCATGGCCATGGGCTTCAGGACTTGATTCTCATGATCATCATAGGGCTACTCCTCTACCACCGAGGTAGATAGATCCCATCTTGATGCAATCCAGTTCCTACAATGAACATGTCACAGCCAACATACACCTCAGGATTCCATATGGCTAGGAGACCGAGTAATGGTGTAGTCAAACTATAACACCCTCAAGGTGAACTGCCGATGCATCTCAGGTCAAAGAACCAGACACACTACTGCAGCATCGAGTCAGTCATTGACGAGAAGGTAGACTTCCTAATAACTACTCGAGGTGGTCACGCTCAGTGCCCTCAGTTCTCTAACGAGTACCTGTACTCTCGCTCCGGTGTCTCCACACCGTAGACTCAAGACTCATCTACTAAAGAGAAGCGATCGTACACCAACCTTCCGGATCAATCACCATCCTCGTGATGATCCTATGGTCGGGAGCTGTTTATGAGTTAATAATGATTATTCATGTCTTAAATTTTCAACTCTTGAAAATATGAATTATCATTACCATTAACTCAAAGGATGTATCACAGACACTAAATACACATGTGTGATAGAAAATAACCCATTTCATTAATTATAGTCAAAATTACAATTTTGCCCCTAGAAGTGTATTACAAGTGTCAGCCAATTCTGACTTCTAGGGCACATATATCTAACAATCTCCCACTTGTCCTAAAGCCAATTGGCTACAAGTCTAAGTCCCATCTTCTCAAGGTGGGCTTCGATCTTCTGCTGGCCCAACGGCATTGTAAGTGGGTCTGCCACATTATCTGTGGAGTTGACTCTCTTGACCTCAACTTAACCTTTCTCAAGGTAATCGCGGATGAGATGATATCGCCGCTCAATGTGCTTGGACTTCTGGTGAGACCTCGGCTCCTTAGCAAGGGCTATGGCGCCATTGTTGTCACAGTAAAGAGGAATGGCATCAGATGGCATTACTCCAATTTCTGCAGCAAACTTCTTGTACCAGAATGCTTCCTTTGCAGCCTCTGATGCAGCTATATATTCTGCTTCCATGGTGGAATCTGCTATCCCAGTTTGCTTGGAACTCTTCCAGCTGACAGCTCCACCATTGCACACAAACAGACTTCCAGATGTCGACTTTCGATCATCTATATCGGACATGAAGTCCGAGTCTGTGTATCCCTGAACTTGGAGTTCTCCATTACCAAAGACCAACATCATATCCTTAGTTCTTCTTAAGTACTTAAAGATACATTTCACAGAAGTCCAGTGTTCTTCACCTGGATTTGACTGATATCTGCTTGTGACACTCACAGCATGGGCTATATCAGGTCGTGTACATAGCATGGCATACATGAGGCTCCCTATTGCAGAAGCATAAGGGATCTTGCTCATGCGTTCTATTTCCTCAGGTGTGCTGGGGCACATCTTCTTGGAAAGATGAATACCATGTCTGAAGGGTATTAATCCTCTCTTAGAGTTTTCCATACTAAACCTCTTTAGTACTTCTCTATGTGCATTTTCTGGAAAGTCCTAGCATCCTATTCGGTCTATCCCTATAGACCTTAATTCCTAGAATAAAGGATGCTTCACCTAGGTCTTTCATGGAGAATTCCTTAGACAACCACACCTTGACTGATGTCAACATGGGAATATCATTCCCAATAAGGAGGATGTCATCCACGTACAATACGAGGAAGACAACAGCGCTCCCACTGACCCTTTTGAAAACACATGGTTCCTCTTCATTTTTGATGAAACCAAACTTTTTGATCACATCATTGAAACGAGTGTTCCAGCTCCGAGATGCTTGCTTAAGTCCATATATGGACCTTTGCAGTTGCAAACCTTGTGATCAGTATCACTGGATGTGAAACCTAGCGGCTGTTCCATATAGATATCTTCCTCAAGATATCCATTTAGGAATGCCGTTTTCACGTTCATTTGCCATATTTCATAATCGAAATAGGCTTCAACAGCAAGCAATGTGCGGATGGATTTTAGCATAGCTACCGGGGAAAAGGTATCCTGATAGTCAATGCCTTCGCGTTGACTATAACCTTTTGCCACCAGTCTAGCCTTGAATGTCTCCACATTCCCATCTGCACCAATCTTTCTCTTGAAGATCCATTTACACCCAATAGGTACTATACCTTCTGGTGGATCTACCAAGGTCTAGACTTGGTTTGACTGCATCGAGTCAATTTCTGACTTCATTGCCTCAAGCCATTTCTCGGAGTCGATATCTGATATCGCCTCGTTGTAGGTTTTGGGATCATCACCATGAGCACCATTACCTATGAGGAACATTTCCTCTATATCCCTCTTGAATAATACCTAAGTATCTTTCAGGGGGATGGGAAACTCTTTCCGATCTACGAGGTGGAGGAGGTAGTGTTCTTATTGGCTCAACCTGATTTGGTTCCACTTGGTCCTTAGCTCGTTCTGCTTGTGAGACTTTCTCATCAAGCTTAATCTGCTTTCCAATGCCACTATCTTGAATAAACTATTTTTCAAGAAATATGGCATGTCGACTCACAATCACATTGTGGTCTTCTGGAATGTAGAAATAGTATCCTAATGACTCTTTAGGATATCCTATGAATCGAGCTCTAAAGGACCTAAACTCTAACTTGTCCGCTTGTTGTCTTTTGACATAAGCCGGACAACCCCAAATTCTGAGATGACTCAGACTTGGTTTCTTACCGTGCCATATCTCATACGGTGTGGTAGGAACGGTTTTAGAGGGAACCCTATTCAGTAAATAGATTGAAGTTAATAATGAATGTCCCCAAAGAAAATCAGGGAGGTCTGTGAAGCTCATCATGGATCGAACCATATCCAATAGAGTCCGATTTCTCCGTTCTGAAACCCCGTTGAGTTGAGGTGTTCCTGGTGGAGTCCATTGAGAGACTATGCCATTTTCCTTAAGATAGTCTAGGAATTCCCGGCTAAGGTATTCACCTCCTCGATCTGATCGAAGAACCTTAATGGGTTTTCCAGTTTGTTTTTCTACTTCATGTCTGAATTCTTTGAACTTTTCAAAGGCTTCAGACTTATGTCTCATAAGATACACATACCCATACCTAGACAGATCATCGGTAAAGGTAATGAAGTAGACAAAATTGCCTCTAGCCGGCACATCGAAATGGGCCGCACACATCAGTATGTACTAGGGCAAGGAGATCTGTGGCCCTCTCCCCATGTCCAACAAAAGGGAGTTTAGTCATTTTGCCTTGAAGACAAGATTCACAAGTTGGATATGACTCAAAAGTCAATGGACTCAATAGCCCATTTTTCTCCAATTTGTTAATCCTATCTTCTGCTATATGACCTAATCTCAGGTGCCATAGATATCTGTCGTTTGGACTATCCCTAGGTCGTTTGGCATTCACGTTTTGCTCGATAGTTAAAACAGGTACATCAATATGCAACTGATAAAGACCATTAACAAGGAAACCATTTGCAATTTTATTTCTTTCATAAAGAATGTTACAATGGTCCTTAAAGAAGGTGATCACATAACCTTCTTGTGCTAAGCATGAAACAGAAATCAAATTCCTGCTAGCTGCAGGCACATAATAACAGTCTTTTAAAACTAAGTCTAAACCAGATGGTAATCGAAGAGGGTATGTTCCCACGGCTACTGCAGCAACTCTTGCTCCATTACCGATGCGTAGGATCATGTCTCCATCCCTCAGCCTCCTGCTATCCTCAAGACCCTGCATAGAAGTGCACAGATGAGCACTAGAACCAGAGTCAAGCACCCAACTGGATGCAGAAGAAACCGTAAGGTTAGACTCAATAACGAGCATACCTCCAGAAGGACCTTCCTTCTTGTTCTTCAGGGTGGCCAGGTAAGTAGGGCAGTTCCGCTTCCAATGGCCGTCGCTGTTGCAATGGAAACACTTTCCTTTGCCATCGACCTTCTTCTTCGGTTCTGCCTTCTTCTTCTTTGATCCTTCTACCTTTTGCTTTTTCACAGACTTCTTTTTCTTTCCATAAGACTTTCTTTTGGAAGAAGTCCGTTCCATAGCAAGAACTGAGCCTTTAGAACCTTTCATAGAAAGCTCAGCGGTAACCAGCATATTCATTAACTCGGCCAAGGAATTTTGAAGTTTATGCATGTGGTAATTCATGATGAATTGCCCATATGCATCAGTCAAGGATTGCAGAATAATATCGTTCTGCAAATCCAAGTCCAACTTCACACCGAGCTTCTCAAGCTCTTCCATGTCCTTGATCATTGTCAGACAGTGATCTTGGACTGACTGCCCATCACGCATCTTAGCCTTAAAAAGTCATTTTGTGACTTGATATTTGGCTGCGCGACTCTGTTCACCAAACATCTCCTGCAGGTGAGCCAACATTTGGCGAGCAGTCCCGATATCTTCATGTTGGCGCTGGAGCTCATCAGACATCGAGCCCAACATGTAGTATCTGGCCTTATTGTCTTCGTCAATCCATTTTTCCAGAGACGCTCTCTGTTCAGTGGATGGACGAGCTGGTAAGGTGGGAGGGTCCTGGTCCAAAACATGTGTTAACTTCTCTGAACCCAAAACAATTTTGTAGTTCCTGAGCCAATCTTTATAATTGGGTCCAGTCAGTCTATGTGTGTCTAGGATACGTGCCAGTGGGTTGGACGCAGACATTTTCCTGTAGAGAGTCAAAGATTCTAGTTAGATACTGTATTTTTGACTTGACCAATTTGTTTAGGGATTTTATTTTTAAACAAATTAGCTCCCACTATTTTCTCGGATCCCTACACTCCCTCTGTAGAGATGCAAAAATCTCCGCGATTGAATGATTTCTAGTGGGTGGTGCGGTCTCACCAACTGACTCATCACCTCACCTAACAGTTATTGGTGATGGGTTAGCCAATGAGTGAACAACTCTTGTTCAATGATTCTCTAATCATGGTGCACCCAAACTTGGTCTCTAATTCATGAATCTCACCGTATCCGGAATATTGATCCACTCCTTAGTTAAGTCAGACCCACCATTTGCATAGACTGGGTTCCTAATTGGGTCTCTCACCGTATCCAGAATATTGAGCCCAACTCATCCTCCAGCCCATAGCATCCAATGCCTAATAGACATGGTTGCATCTTCCGGTGCAACTGAGCCACTGTATCCAGCCGAGAACAATCAACCCCGGGAAGGGCCCGCACGTCTACAATGGTGGAAGACCTCGGACTTAATCTTTTCTTAGGGAGAATTGATTCAGGTCTCATTAAACTAGACTTGGCTTAGTCATAACAATTATGACTAACCTAGTGGCATGGGTCAGCTCGGATTATTGACCACCTCAGATCAGAACTGTGTCAACAGATATGGCCAGGTAAGTGAGACCGGTGGAAGGAATATGCCGTTAACTCGCACAAGAACGCATTCAGGTCGAGTAGCTTCCAATTAAAAACCAGTCGGTCGTCTGTGCCAAACTTACCTTAGACACCAAATTGTTGAGTCAGAACCAATTGGGTTAGCCTACAATCCAGACTCTAACCTCTGAGCCTAATTAGGTCTTGCTTGATCGTGACTCGATCTTGACCCAGACTTAATCCTATTAGGCTGGTCAATTTAAGCATTGTTGATCCCATCTAACCAACTCTTGATTCGGTTTGATCAACCGCTTAGACCTAATTGAGCTACCCAAGCCCGAACCCAGTATTATGAATATGTCTTAGATCTGAAATTCTCAATTTTAGACCTAATTAATATTCCATAAACTTAATTCTTAATTAAGTTGGGTTCATAAACAAAATATGCACAATAAATCCTAGGGTTTCAGGATCTAGGGTTTTGCAGAAAGTAAGTTTTGGGTTTCTGATTAAGGACGAACACGCAGCACCCCTACACGTCATAAGAACACCCCATCGAATGGGAAGAGAGGGCCTTTAAACCCTTCTTCGTTCTTATGACCGGACGGCCAAGAGGAACGCCTTAATCAGGAACATGTAAATCTACAAAACAGTTATAGATCTATATCATATATCTCATATACAAATTTAGATCTAATCAAGGCATATTTTGCATACATCTCATGTATCAATTCATGCATGTTTTCAGATCTAAATTATCACATAATAATCTAAAAAATTAGATTTAAATTGATCTAATCAAAATAAATTCTAATCTAGACAATTATGTAGAACTATTCTACAACTAGTCTAGTCATGCATCTATCATATCTCATATGATATTTAAAATTAAATAATTTTTATTTGCTGTTTATCAGATGTTATTATAACACTTATAATATCAGAAAATAGTAAATAAGAAGATCTAAAATATGATTTAATCAGATTAAATCAAAGACATGCAAAACTATTCTATAGAACTATTCTATTCTAGAACTAGTCATGCATATCTTCATGTTCTTAGATCCAAATCATTTAATTTTAATTTTTTCTGATTTCAGATCTGATCACATCTCATGTGACATCTGAAATCACTTTATTTTTAATTAAAATAAAATTAAAATCAGATCTAAACAATTTTAGAACCATGGCTCTGATACCAGTTGAAGGGAAATCCTGATTTCCCGGTCCAGGTTCGTCCAGATCTGATTAGATCAAGAGATATATTTCAAAAATTTTCTCTTGATCTTAATCAGATCTTGATATGTTTCAGATCTGATTCTTATTATTTTAATAAATAAAATAAAATAAGATAAATTAAATCAAATTTAATTTACCTGATTTGGGTAATCCTATTACCCTGTAGATGATCCTGATTGCAGCGGAAGGTTCTGGATCTAAGCCACGCAAGCGCCTGGCCTCTACCGGTATCCACTCAGGTTGGATCTGGAGATCCTCTTCTTCTCTATCACACCTCCAAAAATCAGATCTGGATCTGATCTGGAGGATCTTCAAAACTCTTTTGAAGATCTGCAGTCGTCCTTTTGCAGCAGCGCAGCCTTCTTGCTTTTGATCGCCTTTCCTTGATCTGAATCGCACCAAACTAAATCCAAAATACTTTTGGACGTGGAGAGCAAGGGGAGAAGAGACTATGGCATGGAGAAGGAGGGGAGAGGCAGCCTTGGGGCATGGGAAATCTCATTGGAATTAGGGTTGGGCGCAGGGTCTTATTTATAGACCTCTTGTGATCCAACTCCTCTTCCTCTCAACCAATCACAACCCTTTGTGAAATCAGATCTAAATCTGATTGGTTGGAATAGAGACCCCTGGATTCCTCCTTAGAGGGCGCCTAAGACCAGTCAAACTGGATTCTTAGTAGAACTCTGATTGGAATCCAAAAGGGAGGTGGAGTCCTTGTCCAACAAGGACTCCTAGGCGCCTCCTACTTGGGCTCACGCCACCCTTGGCGTGCGCCCTTCTCCTTGCCAGGTTCTGGCAGGGGGACAGGCCCCCACCAGCTCTCCAATAGGTGCATGACATGTGGTCAAAAGTCAAAGGGTGAATGGTCAACGTTTGACCAGTCAAAGGTAGACTTTTGACCAAAGTCAAAGAACAAGAAATGGCAGGTGACCAAAAATGGCAGGTAATGTCTTACAAATAAGACAACCTATTCTGACTTGGACAACCTCCAGTCAGACCATATGAAGGCCTCTGATTGAGCACAAACTCCTTTGGCTCAGTCAGGACAACTTATTTATGATAGTAAAAGAAGAACGTTAGGTTCAATCGAGTGCTAGCACGATTTCCTTGAACCTAATTGAATCTCATTCAGATCAATTGAACTAGATCAGTTCAATTGATGATCACCAGATTCAAACCCTTGTTTGTGTGACCCAGTTAGGTTCAGTTCTGTATGGTAATGGGATATGTCATGATCTCTATCATAGACATCATCGAAACTCCTTTCGATGGATCAGAACTCTTCTGATTCGAACAGCTAGAATGATCGATCATCTAAATCATTCTAATTGCTCCCAAAATCCACCAGTGACACCTAGCAGTATATGGTGGCAACCCATCAGAGCTGAATGCGAACCTCTTGGTGCAGCTACCTGTGTGATTAAGTTCTTCTATCTTGAGCCCCGATCAGATTAGGGTTAAGGTGAACTCGTCAAACCCTAGTCTCTGTCATATGATGTAATCATTCGATTCGAGTCCAATGTGAAAATCTAAATAGAAACTCTTTCTATTATTTCACTCTGCCATGGCCATGGGCTTCAGGACTTGATTCTCATGATCATCATAGGGCTACTCCTCTACCACCGAGGTAGATAGATCCCATCTTGATGCAATCCAGTTCCTACAATGAACATGTCACAGCCAACATACACCTCAGGGTTCCATATGGCTAGGAGACCGAGTAATGGTGTAGTCAAACTATAACACCCTCAAGGTGAACTGTCGATGCATCTCAGGTCAAAGAACCAGACACACTACTGCAGCATCGAGTCAGTCATTGACGAGAAGGTAGACTTCCTAATGACTACTCGAGGTGGTCACGCTCAGTGCCCTCGTTCTCTAACGAGTACCTGTACTCTCGCTCCGGTGTCTCCACACCGTAGACTCAAGACTCATCTACTAAAGAGAAGCAATCGTACACCAACCTTCCGGATCAATCACCATCCTCGTGATGATCCTATGGTCGGGAGCTGTTTATGAGTTAATAATGATTATTCATGTCTTAAATTTTTAACTCTTGAAAATATGAATTATCATTACCATTAACTCAAAGGATGTATCACAGACACTAAATACACATGTGTGATAGAAAATAACCCATTTCATTAATTATAGTCAAAATTACAATTTTGCCCCTAGAAGTGTATTACAAGTGTCAGCCAATTCTGACTTCTAGGGCACATATATCTTACAAGAAGAACCCTACATTTACAAATGGACAAATGGTTCAGTAGTGGTATTTTTTATTTTGTACATGGACAATATTCTCTTAATCAGAAATGACATCCCTGCACTACAAAGAATAAAAATTTGGTTATCATCATAGTTCTCCATGAAGGACTTGGATGAAGCATCCTACATCCTAGGAATGAAGATCTATAGGGATAGATCTAAAAGGATACTTGGTATATCTCAATCCACATACATAGAAACTATGTTGAAAAGGTTCAGCATGGAGAATTCCAAAAAGGGCTATCTTCTGATAAGCCAAGAAATTTTTCTCTCTAAGAAGAATTATCTGACAACTCTTAAAGAGAGAGAGCATATGAGTAGAATTCCATATGCTTCAACAGTGGAGTCTATAATGTATGAAATGACATGTACGAGATCAGACGTAGCATACTCACTAGGAGTAGTGAGTAGATACCAGTCCGAACCTAGAGAAAATCACTGGAAGGTGATTAAAACCATCCTTAAGTATTTGAGAAATACTAAGGACCAATGGTTGGTTTATGGTGAGTCAGATCTAAAGCTTGTGGGGTTTGCAGACTCCAACTTTCAATCTGATCATGATGACAGTAAAAGTATGTCGGGATATATCTTCACTCTAAATGATGGAGCCATCTACTAAAAAAGTTCCAAGCAGCATACAGTGGCTGACTCTATTTATAAAGTAGAGTACATGGCAGCATCAGATGCAGCAAAAAAAGCTGTGGCTGAGGAAGTTCATCACTGAGCTTGGAGTAGCACCCTCCATTGATGGTCTAGTCCTGCTCTACTGCGATAGCACTGGCGCCATAGCTCAAGCAAAGAAATTGAAGGCACACCAGCGAACAAGGCACATTCTGTGCTGCTTCCATTTGGTCCGTGAGATCATGGATCATGGTGATGTCGACCTTCAGAAGATCGATAGAAAGAAGAACCTAGCTGACCCCTTCATTGAAGCCCTAGTAATTAAGGAGTTCGACAATCATAAGTCGAAGATGGGTATTAGATACTATATCGAGTGGCTTTAGGATAAGTGAAAGATATTGGGAATGATATCCCAAAGCCAATCGTCAGTCTGTTGACGGTTGAGGTATTGTAATTAATTTATTAATTAATGAAAAATATTTTGGCATCTTTTTTCATCATAAGTTTACATCTTCTAATGACCTCCATTGTTGTGATGAAGTTCTTAGGACTATTTAGTTTCGATAAAGAGAGAATTTATCGATTAGTCCTTAAATTTATTCACGATCAAATGATAGACTGTTAATTAGGATGACAGCGTCTATCGAGCATAGGTCACTATATGCCATATAGATTGGTTGTGCTCTTCACTAAGGCGTGTGGAGACACTCGTATGGCATATAGGTGAGATGTATGGATACATCGTTGTTGAATGTGACCAACTTCAGAGCATTCTATTATCGAGAATGTCTTTGATGGGATATAGGTATAAGTATCTCTTAGATCTGAGATCATCTCAGTGAATTGCAAGCAATTCACTATGCTTTGGTACCGAACTAACTGAATTTCTAATTCAGCAACAGAAGGCTTTTAGGCACAGTCAAGTACGTACAAAGTCGGAGTGTGATCAAGATGGATTTGACCACTCCAAGAGTTGGAGAAGAATGTATCACTATATTTTAATATAGCAAAACCTTGGCCAGGGTAATCAATCAGATAGATTTGATATTTTGAAATACAATGTGGACAACCTAATCAGAGTTGATAGTTAAGCTCTGATGTGTTCTACGAGCATTATGGTCAAGGGGATGAATTATATGGAAACTATATCCGCATGGATTCTAAGGATGGTGTTCTACACCTTCGACCTATCTGACCGTCGGGTATCATTGCTAGATGGTCACTTCGATTGGTATAAAAATTTATTTCTATGCCATCGACTTAGGTTCGGACCTATGAGGTCACACACATTAGAGCTTATGATCTGATCAGATGGTTGATCAATGATTAAGAATCGTTCTAGGGTTAAACAATCAATACGATTGGTGTTTAACCTAGTGAAAGTATTACAGAAGGATCGATTAGCAATTGGATCACTAATTGACATAATTTGATTAAGCCAATAGACTGAGATTAAGTCTAATTAAATATGATTTAATTAGATTTGGTTTGGACTTGATTGGATCAAGTTCAATTGGTTAATTGGATAAGCCAAGTGCAAGGAAGAACTAGTCCTAGTCTAACTAGTCCTAGATCTAGTTCCTTCAGGTTATGGGCACCAACAATCATGGACAAAAACCTTTCTTTTGGACATTAAATGTTGATGTCCTAATGAAGACAAATGAAGAATCTACGAGAAGCTAGCACTTCGAGCGGATCTTCATTTGACGAACCTCCAATTTTGTTGCAGCCTCGTGTGGATCACTTGTAGAGGCTGGGTGCATTTGCGGCTCCAAAGACAATAATGAAAGTCAACCATGAAGTTCTCAACCTGTATGGAGGTAAGAGATTTGATCTCTTCTCTTACCTAGATGCGATCTAGGTTTTAGATCTAGAATTATTCAAGATCTAGGGTATTGATTTGATCAATACCAAAGCCTTTTACTTTTAGATTTAAGAATGCATTAAGACATGTTATAGATCTTAGATATAGAGTTTAGTAATTAGATTACATGCATTTATAGATTAAATGGTTTAATTTACAACTTTCACAGCGTTACATTTCAAAAAAAGTTTTAAAATACATACATGAAATCCTGTATATTTTTCATCAGTGGTATCAGAGCATTTAGGTTCTTTTATAACATGATGATGTTTGCATTAAAATAAATCTAAAAAATAAAAATAATGATCACATAGACTGTAGGTTGTCCTGCTGCAATGCTTATCCTTTATAGTGGAGAGATTGTCCTAGTACATTGCGATCTAGAAAATTGATTATAAAATTTTTAGATTTGATCTAATATTTTTTTTGATGTGTTTGAAGGATTTAATCTAAATTTTATCATGAATTAGTGTTTAGATTAGATCTAAATAATTTCATAATTTTTATGTAGAGTACATAATTTTAGATTAAACCTGAACAAGACCTTAAAAAGGGTTCAATTTGCCGATCAAACTGGCTCTCTCAAGAATTGAGCTGGCTCGACTAGCATGCCAGCCATGATATGGTTTCTGAATGATGCTCCAACTAGCTTGATTAGGAGTTGGGCCAGCTTGAATTCATTTTAGGCTAGCTCGGATGGGATTCGAGCCTGCCCAATGGGAATGATGGCCTTCCAGCCCTTTACCCAATCTGACTGTCTCAAAATTGAGCCAGCTCAACTTTTGCTCAGGCTAGCTCAGATGGGATCCGAGCCAGTCCAACTAATAAGTTGGCTGAATGTCATAATTGGCTGATTTTATATGATCAAACCTACATGTAGTGCTTGTTTATAAAATAAGTAGACCCATTTTTAAAATGAGTCGACCTATTTAATGAAATGGTGCTAGGGTGTAAAGAACCTTTCAAAATTTAAAAACTATTTTTGAAGTGCCAAACCCCAACCCTCAATCTTGAACTTAATTAAAAATTAAGTGATTATTTAGGATCTAGGTTTATGATTTAAAGATCCTAAGATAATTTCATAAAACATGGATTAAAGGATAATGGGTTAGCTTTGATCAGGTCCTTAACTGGGTTAGACCTAGAGTTTGATTAAATATGGACTAAGTTAAGAAATTGATCAAACCTAATTAATAATTAATTAGGACTAGGTCATTTCTATAGATCAATTCAATAGTTGTAATTGATTAAAGTCCATACATCCAACAAATGGATACTAATCATGGCTTAGTGGTTGAGCCTGAGTGTTTAGGCAAACCAAATCAAAACTGATAAATCGATTGGTGTCTAAGATAAGTCTAGCACTCTCAGATCAGTGGTTTTTAATTGGCAGCCCACTTACCTAGCCTTTTCTGATGGTGTTTAAGGCAAGCCTTGGCAGACCCTCCCACCGATCTTACTTACCTGGCTAATATAGTTAATCAGATCTTGATTAGGTTGCTCATTGATTCATGCTAACCTATGTCACATAGAAAATCAGTAAGATTGATTTTATTCAATGAAACTGATCTAGGTGCTAGTGGACTGAAATTGATCCTAGTCCATGTCCTTTCTATTCATGACTTGAGCAGTCAGTGTGAGGACTTGACTTGGTGAAGTCAGTGGGAGCAAATTGGTCCATGTCCTTTCTATTCTTAAATCACTAATAATTTTAGATCCTCTAAAATTATTAGGTCCTTAAAATGACAAAGTTATGAAGATAGCTGAGTCATAGCCTCTCATTAAGGTATTTGATAATGCGTCCATTAACTCAATAATCATTGAAAGCCCATAGGCCCGGTGCTTGTTGACTAATGAAATTATCATTCATCATATGATGACTTGGAAGTATCACTCTAATGGTGGTTAGGTTGGCCAATCAAAGTTGGGCTTAATCATTCATTATTTAGATGCACCAAGTATGGTCATGTTAATGGTTGGATCTAACTGAATCCTTATAGTAGAGGCCAAAGCCTACTGATTAGACTTTTAGAAAAAAATTAAATTACTTGAAGTTGTTTGGAGAAACAATTGGTTAATGAATCTACCCTTAGATGTACATGGGTTGACCAACCATAGTTGGGCTTATGTGCAGTCTATGTGGATTCTAGTACCTACTAGAAAATTAAAGTAATTTTGCAAATTGAAGGTAGAGGCTACAAATTTGAATAAAATAGTGGGAGAACCTTAGTCCAAGTCTCTAGACTTAAAATAATTCATATACTTAGGTTTGTGTTCTTTTTCTCATAGAATAAGGCTAAATCCTAATTTCTCCAATCATTGTTAGATAATGATGAATTATGGGATCCAACTTCAATAATTAGTATCAAAAGTTGAATTTGGTTCAGCAGTACGAATTGGTTCATATTGGGGCTTCTAAGTCCAATCAAAATAATTAGTCAAATATTGATCCAAATCAGGCATAGTGATTCTACTTTTAAAAGTAGGATCATAAGAAAAAAATTGTCTTGCTTTTCTTGACCATAACATGCTAAATAAGAGAAAGGAGCAAAAGTTGCTCATCAAGGATGTTATATGATAACACTTTGAAATTTCTCTATTTAAAATTCTACTAGCTGGGATTAGATATTGGTGGTCTTATGCAATTTATTGCAAGGACTACAAGAAAGTGGAATATTTGAAAATGATGAAAAATATCTGAATGTTGGGGATGAAAGTTCAGTTCCAATTCTAGCTTTAGGAATTGTCAAGCTTATTTTCAAAAGATGTCATTTTGAGTGATTAGCACCGTTATCCATGGTTTATGATAAATGTGATCTCTGTTGGCCTTTTGGTTAGAGATGGTTATCATTTATCCATAAAAGAGATTATTGTGATATCATTATCAATAATGTTACAATAATATATGGATAATAAGAAAATAATATTTAACATTTATACAGCCTGTTAAGTATAATGTACATATTTAATAAACATCCAAGTTAGATTATGTCATGGATATCTACCTTTGGCATTATAGGCTTAGTCATTTTGACAAAAATAGGATAAATAGGTTAGCTTGAGAGGGAAACCTCAACATCAATGATTATGAATCATTGATAACCTATGAGTCTTATCTTCTTGAAAAGATGATAAATTCATCTTTTACTGAAAAAGGTGAAGGAGCTGATAAAGTTCTAAGTCTCATACATAGTGATGTATGTGGACCATTGAACTTAAGAGCCAAAGAAAGATATTAATATTTCATTATAGACGACCTATCTGAGCATGGATGTATCTAGCTTGAATTATTTGAAATGGTCAAATGATTTAATAATGAAATAGGAGAACAAACTAGAAAAGGTTTTAGAAATCTTCGATCAGATCGAAGAGGCGAATACTTATCCTATAAGTTTGTGATATTTCTAGGAGAGAATAGGATTCCCTCTTAGTGAATTTCTTTTTAGAACATAGTATATCTGAAAGAAGAAGTTGAACTTTGTTAGACATGGTTCAATCCACGATATGATTTACATGTTTGCCTATTTCTAGATTGTGCTCTTGTGACTACTTATTTTACTCTAAATATATACTGAGTAAATCTGTTGCAAATCTTCATATGTGATATGGATCGGGCGTAGACCTAGACTCTCTCATTTTCGAATTTGGGGTTGATCGACCTATGTCATAGGTTTGTATATAGATAAACTTGGATCATGATCCAATAGGTATTTGAGGGTTATTAATTTTACCTTACTGAAGAACATAAGATATTTGTCAGCAGTAGGGCATTTATTTTGGAAAGAAGTTCCTTAGAGAAGGAACTGATTCCTGTCAAGTTGAACTTGGAAAAGTTTGACTGGTAGAAAATGAATCAACATAATCTAGTAAACCTACAGAACTAGATTCGATTAGATCAAATCTAAAGCCCATTAAAGTAGCACCTTTAAGGAGATTGATGCGTGCTAATCTATAGCTATGGCAAGTGCACCGGTCGATCAAGTAATAAAGTAAATGAGTAAAGTATCATTCCTAGAGGATTGGAAAATAAGTACTGAAAAGCTCTTTCCTATGCTTTATTTAGAAGATCAATTTATGAGAATAAGAAATTAAGGAACAAAATAAAGAAATAATTAAAAATTTTAAGAAAATAGAGAGAGTGTAATTATTAGGATTTTAAACTTAAGAGCAATGGGTTACTAAGACAATCGGTTCACCAACTCAGTCAATACAATATTCAGATTATTAGATTAATTTTATTTCATGTGACGGTGGAGTCTCCTAATTTATTCACTATCCTTTGGTCCAGGCATAGCAAAACTATCAATATTTATTAATTATCCTTTGATACAGATGTAATTTAAATAAATATTAATGCATTAAGTTTTGTGAAATCCTCTAATTAAAATACGCTGCATCCAAAGCGCACTAAAATTTCCACATGCATATGAATTCTAATTTGATTCATAATATAAGGTATATAATCAAGAAGAAATAACATAGATGTACTTGGTCCGTAACATCTATGCTCATCAGATCAATTAGAAGATGGCCAATAATATAAAGCATTAAGATGAAATTTATATACTCCTCATGAATAAAATTTAAAATTAAAAATAAATCACATTAAATATTGCATCAAAAGAGTGCCTACACCTTAGCCTTAGTAAAAGAAAATTTAGTTCATGATAACAAGTTCAAAAACAGCAAATAAAATAAAAAGCATGAAGAAATTAGACTATTTAATTGCTGAAATTGGTTGTCTGTTGTTCTTGGTGTGGAAAACTTGATGAAAAAGAAAAGAAGCTCCTAGATCGATATTCTGATTATCAGAAGAAGAAAAGAAAAAAAATTAATAGCCCTTTCTTTTCTCTCAAAAATCTTTCTTCTCTTTCTACCTCTCTCTTCTCTTTCTCTTTTTTTTTCTTTCTCACTGTCTCTTTTTTTTCTTTCTATCTCCTTTTTTTCCTTCTCAGCAACAGCAGGTAGCCCTCCTTTTTATAGGCTAAGAGGTGGATTTTTAGAAGAAATCCTAACTAAATTAGGTCTAGAACTCTTAACATAAGTCAAATTAAGACCCTGGATGAATTCTAACCGTTGGATGTCAATCAAATGATCCAAAAATCACTCAAAAATCATCTTAAAATTCCAAATCAAGTCAAAATTCATTTGGACCATCGGATCAGCCTTGAAGATCAAATCTGGGCCATCAGATCATGCATAGAGAAGCCTCTGATTCTTAATTTTAAAGTCGAGATGAATCTTAATCGTTGGATCTCGATCGGGAGCTGCATCTGCTGTTTGTTAGCGCATGTGTTTCAGCCATCTGATCAAATCCCAGTGAAAGGTGCCCATCAGATCAGACAAAATTTTTAAATTGCTCTCTATAGACCATGCGTGAGCCCAGTGTTGCATGGACCTTCGCATTCTTCAGCCAATCGAAGCGTGCTTCTCCATGTGAAATCTCCGAAATGCCCTCCAAACGGTCCACTATGCGCTGCAAAAAATGCTGACCTCAGCTTGGCATCAGGATTGCATCAGTGGGTTGGTCTGCTGGGTCCGATCAGATCGAATGGTCTATTGAGCCAATTTTTTTGAACCAATTTGAACCGGACCGGCTTTTTCTTTTTTTTTTTATGAAATTCAATTCGGGGCTCATTTGAAGTCCATTTTGCCTAAAATTTATTTCATCTGAATCAAAAAAATAAGATCATCATATTGGTGGCCTTCTTTTCTACATAAGATTAACAAAAGTATCAATTTTTTAAAAAATAGATTAATTTATTTTATAATTTAATACTTTTATTAGTATATTTTTACCACTTATCAGAGATCTAGTAGAGTACCACATTAGATGGATAGATACTATGATATCTAGGTCCAGGATGGCGATCCTGTTGAGCTCGATCAGAATAATAAGGATTCGATCATCTATAAAAATGTAATGTAGTAGTCTGACTCTGAGAAGTGGCTTGGAGCCATTAAATCTAAATTGAAGTCCATGAAAATCAATAGTGTGTAGATACTAGAAGGTTCACCTGAATGGGTAAAATCCATTGAGTGTGAATGGATTTTCAAAAGGATCAGAGTAGTGCAGATGGAAAGGTAAAGACCTGTAAAGCCCATTTGGCTATCATCTTAATTTTCGAACATACATTTTGAACATATATCTTTGTTATGAATAAATATAAATCCTGCATTTATAAATGAGTAAAATGTTCTATAGTGTTATTCCTTGTGTGGTCTGTGGATGAAATTCCCTTGATCGGGAATGACATTTCAGCATTGCAAGGAATAAATGTTGGTTGTCATCTAATTTTCATGTTCAAGAAAATATATGGTATACTCACTAAAGATAGTGAGTAGATACCAGTCTGATCTAAGTGAGAACCACTAGAAGATTGTATGGACAATCCTTAAGTATTTGAAAAATACTAAGGTCCAGTGACTCAAATATGAAAAAACTAACTTAAAATATGTGGATGTTTTAATTTCAGTCAAAATAAGATGACAACAAGAGAATGTCGGATCATACCTTAATTGTAGGAGCAATCTACTGGAAAAGTTTCAAGTAAGATACTATAACCTATTCAGTTAGTGATGTAGAGTACATCGTGGCATATGATGCTGCCATGTAAGCTATGTAGTAGCTAAGGTTCATTAGCAAGTTAGGAGTGGCACCCTCCACTGATGGTCCAATCCTATCATAGCAAGTTAGGACCAACATATTCTGCATCGTTACAACCTTTGATTTTAGATCAAGATGACATCAATTTTTAGAAGATCGACGGAGAAAAGAGAACTTGATCGACCCATTTGCTAAAGCCTCGAAACTAAGAAACTCTACAAACTCAAGTGGAAGATAGGATATTTGATATCATTCTGATTAGCTTTAGTCCAAGTGGAAGTTGTTGGAAAATATGTCCTAAAGCTAATCATCTAAGTGGTAGATGATTGAAATTAGTATATGAATTATCTAATAATAATAGTTATTTGGCTAGTTCATCATAAAAGTTCTATCTTTTTTAAGTGAACACCTAAATTATGATGAAGTTCTTACAACCACAATTAATTGATAAAGAAGGATTTATCGGATGGTTCTTAAACTATTTACGATCAAATGATAAGTTATTAATAAGAATGATAACTTATCGAGTGTAGGTTGTTGTATGTCATATGCATTGATTGTCCTTATAATCAAGTAGGGTGGAGACACTGGTATGGCATCCAGATGAGGTGTAGGAGTATATCTACACTGAACATGATCAATGTAGCACTCTACTGTCAAGAGTAGGTAGCTAAGGCCAATGGATATAAGTGTCCCTCTGACCTGAGATCACCATAGTAACTTGCAAGCAACTCACTATACTTTGGTGCCAGATTGACAATATTTCTAATATAGTTTTAGAAGATTTTTGGGTATAGTCAAGTACTTGTAAAGTCAATGTGTGAGTCAAGATTAGATTGACCACTCCTGATTAGCTTTAGGAAGAGAATGTCTCATTGTGTTTTAATTTAGCAAAATCTAGGACTGGATAAACCTCGTGAGGAGTCATGGGAATTGTAAAATTTTTAGATATAATAGAGATGACTTGTATGAGTATTGACAGCATACTCAAAGTTGTCTTGAGCATTATTGGTCAAAGGGATGAATTATACTATAACCATAGGCTAGGATTCTAAGAATGTTGCTTTGTATACATTCGGCCTATATGGACGTCGCAAACCATTGCTAGATGGTTACTTCAATTGGTATAGAAATTGGTTCCTATGCTACCGGCTTAGGTTCGAATCTATAGGGTCACACATATTAGTGGTTGTAACATGATCAAATAGCTAATCGATGATTGAGAATCATTCTAAGGTCAAACATTCAATGCAATTGATGTTTGAACTAATGCACGTATTGCAGGAGGATCAATTAGCAATTTGATTGCTAATTAGCTCAATCTGATTGAGAAATCAGGTTGAGATTAAGTCTAATTGAATTAGATTAAACTAAAATTAGTTTAGATTTAATTTAATTAAGTATAATTAATTTATTGGATAAGTCAATTGTAAGAAAGAACAAGTTTCTGTTTGATTAGGACTTAAGTCTACCTAATTTCTAATTTGATTAGAAATTAAATCTGATTTAAATTTGATTAAATCTAATTTATTTAGGCTCCTAATTAGATTAGGATTCCCTATTATTTAGGTTGACTTAAATCAAATTTAGGATTGGGTCCAAATGGGTTTGACCTAGTGTATAAGAGAATCCTAGTTAGACTAGGATTCCATCTTCTCCCTTGCGCCACTTTAGAAAGCCCATGCCCACATATTTGTTTCTAGATTTCTACATAATTTATTCCTTACCTAAGAAAGGTCCCTACTCCCTCTTAATCAAATGGTTTTGATTTAGTATTTGACTTGGTCAAATTAGGTAAGTGGTTAAGTCATGGATTCTGTTAGATAGAGTCCATGTAATCCAAAACACCTCCCCTCTCTTTGTGAATAAACTCTCATGCCTTCTATTATTTTGTTGCCCCTTTGTTTTTTATTTTCGTACATGGAATGAGAAGGGTTCATGCCAGATTATATGGAAGAGGCATCCAAGAGTTGGACACCACATAGGATTCCATATAATTCTCCTAAAAACTAGGTTTGACCTTGTCATAGAACGGTGGTTGAGGGATGCCACTTTTAGAGGAGTTTTAGGCATGAGAAATCCCTATTCATTCCATGGTATTTTTAGAGGATTCCATATAATCCTCCTAAAAACTAGGTTTGACCTAGTCATAGAAGGGTGGTTGAGGGATGCCACTTTTAGAGGAGTTTTAGGCGTGAGAAATCCCTATTCATTCCACGGTATTTTTAGATGAAATAAAGAAAAAGGCATGGATGTTATGGGTGCCAACAATCATGGAGGAAAATCTTTCTTTTGGACAATAGATATTGATGCCCTGATGAAGACAAAGAAGGGATCTGCGAGAAGCTAGCACTTCGAGCGGATCTTTGTTCAACAAACCTTCAATTTTGTTGCAGCCTTGTGTGGATCACCTGTAGAGGCCGGACGCATGTACGGCTCCAAAGATATCAATGAAAATCATCAACCCACACGAAGGTAAGAGGTTTGATTTTTTCTCTCACCTAGATGTGATCTAGGTTTTAGATCTAGAATCGTTCTAGATTTAGGATATTGATTTGATCAATGCCAAAGCCTTTTATTTTCAGATTTAAGAATACATTATGACAAGTTATAGGTCTTAGATGTAGAGTTTAGTAATTAGATTATATTTATTTATAGATTAAATGGTTTAATTTATAACTTTCACTACGTTACATTTTAAAAAAAAATTTAAAATTTATGCATGAGACCTTGCATATTTCCCATCAAATTGCATTTCACTCTATTGTAAAAGGTATAATACCCAGGTTTATATACCCTAGGATTTCCACCAAATCCTAATAAACCTCCACTTAAAAACTTTCCTAGGCCAACCCAATACATGAAAGTACTCACCAAGCCCATGTACACCCATGTCTTACATGCTCTTATCCCCTAGATCTAAGTCCAATCCATACATGAATTAGCCTTCCTTAAGACCTCTCAAATCAGGCCTTAAGACTCTTGAAATCAAACCAGACCCTAACCCAGATAGACCTCCCATGCATTTCTACCCACAAAAATTGAGATGTCTCTACTTGAGATTGAGACATCTCGCTTGCATCCAAGATGACTTATCTCAGAACTGAGTCATCTTCCCTGCGTGCCATGCCGAACATCACTCTTTGTCTAAATGAACTTTGAGATCGAGTCTTCTCGATCCATCACCAAGACATCTCTATACGAACCAAGTAACCTCCACCTAGGATCGAGATGAATCTAACTATGTGCCAGCCCCTTTCTTGGCTGATACTTTTCTAGCTCTAGTTCATTGCTCCATCTTGTATTCTCAAGTCTACGAAGCACCTACCAAGCCCCTTAAGCTCCTCACACTTAAATCTCAAGCCCGTGGAGGGCTACACACTGCCTCCAACCTAGGACAATTTCTACCCTAGACCTAGGACCATACCTATCCTAGTCTCTTGGAGTCAATACCCTGACTCCACCCATGGCCTTCCAAAGCTTGAAAGCACCACTCTAATACTTGAAAGGGAAATCCTAATTTTTCGGTCCAGGTTCGTTCAGATCTGATCAAATCATGAGATATATTTTAAAATTTTTTCTCTTGATCCCAATCAGATCTTGATATATTTTAGATCTGATTCTTATTATTTTAATAAAATAAAATTAAAAGATAAATTAAATCAAATTTAATATACCTGATCTGGGTAATCCTATTACCCTATTGATGATCCTGTTTGCAGCGGAAGGTTCTGGATCTTAGCCACGCAAGCGCCTGGCCTCTACCGGTATCCACTCGGGTTGGATCTGGAGATCCTCTTCTTCTCTATCACGCCTCCAAAAATCAGATCTGGATCTGATCTGGAGGATCTTCAAAACTCTTTTGAAGATGAGCAGTCGTCCTTTGCAGCAGCGCAGCCTTCTTATTTTTGATCGCCTTTCTTTGATCTGAATCGCACCAACCAAGGTCCAAAACTCCTTTTGGACGTGGAGAGCAAGGGGAGAAGAGACTATGGCATGGAGAAGGAGGGGAGAGGCAGCCTTGGGGCATGGAGAAACTATGATCATATCATATCTCTGTATCTCATCCAATCTGAGTTGGGCGCAGGGTCTTATTTATAGACTAGCTGTGATCCAACTCCTCTTCTTCCCAACCAATCACAACCCTTTGTGAAATCAGATCTAAATCTGATTGGTGGGAATAGAGTCCCCTGGATTCCTCCTTAGAGGGTGCCTAAGACCAGTCAAAGTTGGTTCTTAGAAGAACTCTAATTGGAATCCAAAAAGGAGATGGAGTCCTTGTCCAACAAGGACTCCTAGGCGCCTCCAACTTGGGCACACGCCTAGGGTGGCGTGCGCCCTTCTCCTTGCCAGGTTCTGGCAGGGGGACAGGCCCCCACCAGCTCTCCAATAGGTGCATGACATGTGGTCAAAAGTCAAAGTGTCAATGGTCAACGTTTGACCAGTCAAAGGTAGACTTTTGACCAAAGTCAAAGAACAAGAAATGGCAGGTGACCAAAAATGGCAGGTAATGTCTTACAAATAAGACAACCTTTTCTGACTTGGACAACCTCCAGTCAGACCATATGAAGGCCTCTGATTGAGCACAAACTCCTTTGGCTCAGTCAGGACAACTTATTTATGATAGTAAAAGAAGAACGTTAGGTTCAATCGAGTGCTAGCACGATTTTCCTTGAACCTAATTGAATCTCATTCAGATCAATTGAACTAGATCAGTTCAATTGATGATCACCAGATTCAAACCCTTGTTTGTGTGACCCAGTTAGGTTCAGTTCTGTATGGTAATGGGATATGTCATGATCTCTATCATCGACATCATCGAAACTCCTTTCGATGGATCAGAACTCTTCTGATTCGAACAGCTAGAATGATCGATCATCTAAATCATTCTAATTGCTCCCAAAATCCACCAGTGACACCTAGCAGTATATGGTGGCAACCCATCAGAGCTGAATGCGAACCTCTTGGTGCAGCTACCTGTGTGATTCAAGTTCTTCTATCTTGAGCCCCGATCAGATTAGGGTTAAGGTGAACTCGTCAAACCCTAGTCTCTGTCATATGATGTAATCATTCGATTCGAGTCCAATGTGAAAATCTAAATAGAAACTCTTTCTATTATTTCACTCTACCATGGCCATGGATTTCTGGACTTGATTCTCATGATCATCATAGGGCTACTCCTCTACCACCGAGGTAGATAGATTCCATCTTGATGCAATCCAGTTCCTACAATGAACATGCTCATAGCCAACATACACCTCAGGGTTCCATATGGCTAGGAGACCGAGTAATGGTGTAGTCAAACTATAACACCCTCAAGGTGAACTGCCGATGCATCTCAGGTCAAAGAACCAGACACACTACTGCAGCATCGAGTCAGTCATTGACGAGAAGGTAGACTCCCTAATGACTACTCGAGGTGGTCACGCTCAGTGCCCTCGTTCTCTAACGAGTACCTGTACTCTCGCTCCGGTGTCTCCACACCGTAGACTCAAGACTCATCTACTAAAGAGAAGCGATTGTACACCAACCTTCCGGATCAATCACCATCCTCGTGATGATCCTATGGTCGGGAGCAATTTATGAGTTAATAATGATTATTCATGTCTTAAATTTTCAACTCTTGAAAATATGAATTATCATTACCATTAACTCAAAGGATGTATCACAGACACTAAATACACATATGTGATAGAAAATAACCCATTTTATTGATTATAGTCAAAATTATAATTTTGCCCCTAGAAGTGTATTACAAGTGTCAGCCAATTCTGGCTTCTAGGGCACATATATCTAACAATCTCCCACTTGTCCTAAAGCCAATTGGCTACAAGTCTAAGTCCCATCTTCTCAAGGTGGGCTTCGATCTTCTGCTGGCCCAACGGCTTTGTAAGTGGGTCTGCCACATTATCTGCGGAGTTGACTCTCTTGACCTCGACGTAACCCTTTTCAAGGTAATCATGGATGAGATGGTATCGCCGTTTGCTTGGAACTCTTCCAGCTGTCAGCACCACCATTGCACACAAACAGACTTCCAGATGTCGACTTTCGATCATCTATATCGGACATGAAGTCCGAGTCTGTGTATCCCTGGACTTGGAGTTCTCCATTACCAAAGACCAACATCATATCCTTAGTTCTTCTCAAGTACTTAAGGATACATTTCACAGAAGTCCAGTGTTCTTCACCTGGATTTGACTGATATCTGCTTGTGACACTCACAGCATGGGCTATATCAGGTCGTGTACATAGCATGGCATACATGAGGCTCCCTATTGCAGAAGCATAAGGGATCTTGCTCATGCGTTCTATTTCCTCAGGTGTGCTGGGGCACATCTTCTTGGAAAGATGAATACCATGTCTGAAGGGTATTAATCCCCTCTTAGAGTTTTCCATACTAAACCTCTTTAGTACTTTCCTCTATGTACATCTTCTGTGAAAGTCCTAGCATCCTATTCGGTCTATCCCTATAGACCTTAATTCCTAGAATAAAGGATGCTTCACCTAGGTCTTTCATGGAGAATTCCTTGGACAACCACATCTTGACTGATGTCAACATGGGAATATCATTCCCAATAAGGAGGATGTCATCCACGTACAATACGAGGAAGACAACAGCGCTCCCACTGACCCTTTTGAAAACACATGGTTCCTCTTCATTTTTGATGAAACCAAACTTTTTGATCACATCATTGAAATGAGTGTTCCAGCTCCGAGATGCTTGCTTAAGTCCATATATGGACCTTTGCAGCTTGCAAACCTTGTGATCAGTATCACTGGATGTGAAACCTAGCGGCTGTTCCATATAGATATCTTCCTCAAGATATCCATTTAGGAATGCCGTTTTCACGTCCATTTGCCATATTTCATAATCGAAATAGGCTGCAACAGGCAAGCAATGTGCGGATGGATTTTAGCATAGCTACTGGGGAAAAGGTATCCTGATAGTCAATGCCTTCGCGTTGACTATAACCTTTTGCCACCAGTCTAGCCTTGAATGTCTCCACATTCCCATCTGCACCAATCTTTCTCTTGAAGATCCATTTACACCCAATAGGTACTATACCTTCTGGTGGATCTACCAAGGTCCAGACTTGGTTTGAGTGCATCGAGTCAATTTCTGACTTCATTGCCTCTAAGCCATTTCTCGGAGTCGATATCTGATATCGCCTCGTTGTAGGTTTTGGGATCATCACCATGAGCACCATTACCTATGAGGAACATTTCCTCTACATCCTCTGAAATAATACCTAAGTATCTTTCAGGGGGACGGGAAACTCTTTCCGATCTACGAGGTGGAGGAGGTAGTGTTCTTATTGGCTCAACCTGATTTGGTTCCACTTGGTCCTTAGCTCGTTCTGCTTGTGAGACTTTCTCATCAAGCTTAATCTGCTTTCCAATGCCGCTATCTTGAATAAACTATTTTTCAAGAAATATGGCATGTCGACTCACAATCACATTGTGGTCTTCTGGAATGTAGAAATAGTATCCTAATGACTCTTTAGGATATCCTATGAATCGAGCTCTAAAGGACCTAAACTCTAACTTGTCCGCTTGTTGTCTTTTGACATGAGCCGGACAACCCCAAATTCTGAGATGACTCAGACTTGGTTTCTTACCGTGCCATATCTCATACGGTGTGGTAGGAACGGTTTTAGAGGGAACCCTATTCAGTAGATAGATTGAAGTTAATAATGAATGTCCCCAAAGAAAATCAGGGAGGTCTGTGAAGCTCATCATGGATCGAACCATATCCAATAGAGTCCGATTTCTCCATTCTGAAACCCCGTTGAGTTGAGGTGTTCCTGGTGGAGTCCATTGAGAGACTATGCCATTTTCCTTAAGATAGTCTAGGAATTCCCGGCTAAGGTATTCACCTCCTCGATCTGATCGAAGAACCTTAATGGGTTTTTCCAGTTTGTTTTTTTTCTACTTCATGTCTGAATTCTTTGAACTTTTCAAAAGCTTCAGACTTGTGTCTCATAAGATACACATACCCATACCTAGACAGATCATCGGTAAAGGTAATGAAGTAGACAAAATTGCCTCTAGCCGGCACATCAAATGGGCCGCACACATCAGTATGTACTAGGGCAAGGAGATCTGTGGCCCTCTCCCCATGTCCAACAAAAGGGAGTTTAGTCATTTTGCCTTGAAGACAAGATTCACAAGTTGGATATGACTCGGAAAGTCAATGGACTCAATAGCCCATTTTTCTCCAATTTGTTAATCCTATCTTCTGCTATATGACCTAATCTCAGGTGCCATAGATATCTGTCGTTTGGACTATCCCTAGGTCGTTTGGCATTCACGTTTTGCTCGATAGTTAAAACAGGTACATCAATATGTAGCTGATAAAGACCATTAATAAGGAAACCATTTGCAATTTTATTTCTTTCATAAAGAATGTTACAATGGTCCTTAAAGAAGGTGATCACATAACCTTCTTGTGCTAAGCATGAAACAGAAATCAAATTCCTGCTAGCTGCAGGCACATAATAACAGTCTTTTAAAACTAAGTCTAAACCAGATGGTAATCGCAAGAGGGTATGTTCCCACGGCTACTGCAGCAACTCTTGCTCCATTACCGATGCGTAGGATCATGTCTCCATCCCTCAGCCTCCTGCTATCCTCAAGACCCTGCATAGAAGTGCACAGATGAGCACTAGAACCAGAGTCAAGCACCCAACTGGATGCAGAAGAAACCGTAAGGTTAGACTCAATAACGAGCATACCTCCAGAAGGACCTTCCTTCTTGTTCTTCAGGGTGGCCAGGTAAGTAGGGCAGTTCCGCTTCCAATGGCCGTCGCTGTTGCAATGGAAACACTTTCCTTTGCCATCGACCTTCTTCTTCGGTTCTGCCTTCTTCTTCTTTGATCCTTCCACCTTTTGCTTTTTCACAGACTTCTTTTTCTTTCCATAAGACTTTCTTTTGGAAGAAGTCCGTTCCATAGCAAGAACTGAGCCTTTAGAACCTTTCATAGAAAGCTCAGCGGTAACCAGCATATTCATTAACTTCGGCCAAGGAATTTTGAAGTTTATGCATGTGGTAATTCATGATGAATTGCCCATATGCATCAGTCAAGGATTGCAGAATAATATCGTTCTGCAGATCCAAGTCCAACTTCACACCGAGCTTCTCAAGCTCTTCCATGTCCTTGATCATTGTCAGACAGTGATCTTGGACTGACTGCCCATCACGCATCTTAGCCTTAAAAAGTCATTTCGTGACTTGATATTTGGCTGCGCGACTCTGTTCACCAAACATCTCCTGCAGGTGAGCCAACATTTGGCGAGCAGTCCCGATATCTTCATGTTGGCGCTGGAGCTCATCAGACATCGAGCCCAACATGTAATATCTGGCCTTATTATCTTCGTCAATCCATTTTTCCAGAGACGCTCTCTGTTCAGTGGATGGACGGGCTGGTAAGGTGGGAGGGTCCTGGTCCAAAACATGGGTTAACTTCTCTGAACCCAAAACAATTTTGTAGTTCCTGAGCCAATCTTTATAATTGGGTCCAGTCAGTCTATGTGTGTCTAGGATACGTGCCAAATGGGTTGGACGCAGACATTTTCCTGTAGAGAGTCAAAGATTCTAGTTAGATACTGTATTTTTGACTTGACCAATTTGTTTTTAGGGATTTTATTTTTAAACAAATTAGCTCCCACTATTTTCTCGGATCCCTACACTCCCTCTGTAGAGATGCGAAAAATCTCCACGATTAATGATTTCTAGTGGGTGGTGCGGTCTCACCAACTGACTCATCACCTCACCTAACAGTTATTGGTGATGGGTTAGCCAATGAGTGAACAACTCTTGTTCAATGATTCTCTAATCATGGTGCACCCAAACTTGGTCTCTAATTCATGAATCTCACCGTATCCGGAATATTGATCCACTCCTTAGTTAAGTCAGACCCACCATTTGCATAGACTGGGTTCCTAATTGGGTCTCTCACCGTATCCGAAATATTGAGCCCAACTCATCCTCCAGCCCATAGCATCCAATGCCTAATAGACATGGTTGCGTCTTCCCGGTGCAACTGAGCCACTGTATCCAGCCGAGAACAATCAACCCCGGGAAGGGCCCGCACATCTACAATGGTGGAAGACCTCAGACTTAATCTTTTCTTAGGGAGAATTGATTCAGGTCTCATTAAACTAGACTTGGCTTAGTCATAACAATTATGACTAACCTAGTGGCATGGGTTAGCTCGGATTATTGACCACCTCAGATCAGAACTGTGTCAACAGATATGGCCAGGTAAGTGAGACCGGTGGAAGGA